>BGPR01004622.1:49759-108201 GCA_013235015.1 Araneus ventricosus | reverse complement strand
TGCATATTGGAATGAAAGAACCACGGGGCGAAAATGTTTTAACACTTCAGAAAAAAATTAATTTAAATTCAACAAACCGTTCTAGTTTTAAATCACGGGGAAATGTTTTATTTATTACTTCAACAAATTTCAAATTGATAACAAAATTAGAACGCCAACTGGAAGAAATTGAAAATCATATTTTTTAGGCTTAACCAACAATTTTTAAATTTTTTCAAAATTCAGTAAGTTAGACGTTTAAAACAAACTTCATTAGAATGGAAATCGTTTGCTCTTTCCGATGTTGTATCTATTTCTTTTTCGTACGATTATCCGAAACCATGCTATTGTGAAATTAGTGCGAAAAATCACCCAAAACAACAAAAAAATACTAAATAATAAATTTTCTAAATGAAATTTTAAAATTCTGGCTCCCAGGTGGAGTCACAATTAAGCCTACCTATATGCCAAATTTCATGGTAGCAAGTGCGATAGATTCGTCTGGACATCGCACACACACACACAAACATTGCCTTTTATAAGTATAGATTTATATTTTCATTTGTTTTCTCGTACTGGTATATTAAAATATTTTGTGGACTGCGATTGATTTTTAAAAATTCCTTTTACTTATTAGAAAAAATTAATTTGATAAATTATGAATTAAATAACAAATCAACACTTCATTACGGTATTTAATAAGAAAATAAAACATCTTGACGTTGGCGTCATGAAAACTTTGGTTAGAATTTACACCAACCTCCTTTTTTGTGGTTAGTGTTTGTTAATACCCGGATGCAGCCAATGCTCACGTGACACCAAGTACGTGTAGCGGGCGGCTGCGAGTCTAACTTCTCACCAGATCACGGAGTTCCGTTGCCGAACTGTGATGTTCTCGTATTTACTGTCTGTGTTGAATAAATGTTTGTTTGATAATCCCTGGTCTTATTCTTCCACCTGCGCCTCTACCCCACTCTTTTAACCTAACAGTGTTGTCATATAACTATCCCAAAATTATAATGATAGTTATAATAATTAACTAAAGACAATTATGCAATCAAAATTTTATTAATATTTTTTGTGATTTCTGAAGTTATTAAGAAGCATCAAGAAAAATCAGAGTTAGTAAAATAGCTTATGATAGAATGGCACAGTATGGACAAATATGATTCTCGCCATGGGTGCCCATGCCCGGGGCCAAGGCCCCGCCCTAGTTCTCAGAGAAAGGAAAAAATATAGTGCAGTCATGTGTTTTTCTTTCAAGAAAATGGTTTAAAAGTCGAAAAGAATTAATGTTCAGGAAGGTCTAAAATGTAAAATGCGAGTTTAAATTTTGAGGACAAAAATTTTTTTGTCCTCAGCGGAAAAGAGCAGAAAACCCTGGTTTTGAGGACAAAGTGATGGACTTTGTTCGTCAGGAAGAAAAGAAATTTAAAGTTTGCTTTTTCAGATAAATATTTGTGTCAAATCCATAAACTAACCTATACTTAATAATTTACCTTACAGTTTGCTTTTCATATCAATACCAGTGTAAAATCTTATGAGGTGTACATTTTTAGTTTGTTTTCTGTATTAAAGTATAAGGATTTTGCTCCTGCATTTGTGTTGCTAAATATTCACTGGTTTCAATAAAGTAGTTAAAATAATGTGTTATTCTTTTTTTTATAGAGTATGAGTACCATGGCCTAGTATTTTAGTAACAGGGCCAAGATTTTAACAGGGTCGGAACTAGAACTTTTTTATGGATACTTACAAGTCGCCATTCGTGTTGCAAAATATTAAAAAAACTCGATACCGCCTACAAACTATCATATGGGCGCCCTTGACTCACGCGCCATAAAACACAAACCAAAATCTTACCAAGGACATTTTAAAAATTGATGAATATTTTAGTAAGTATAAGGCTAAGAATGAAAAAGAAAAGACAAATAATCCTTTTTATTTAAAATCCCATTTGCCTGATGTAAAACACTTGCTACAATCTACATGTGTACTTTTAGGTGACTGGGAAGACTTGAGAAATCAGTACATTCTTGTAGGTATATAAGAGTCACAAAACAACTTTAATCCTTTCAAAGGCGGTGAGAAGTATACTTAACACCTAATTCATTAATTTGTAAACGTACAAGGTAGGCTACTTTAAAATTCTCAACAAATTTTTCGATGAAAGGAAATCTTAGACGTTCCAATTTCTTACCTCAAACCGTAACAAAGTGTCTCGATTTTTTAATTAATTATTAATTAATAAAATGAATTAATAAAAAAATAATGTCATCCAATAAGCTAAATGAATTTCTTTTCATAAATTAACCTCAACCCTAAAGTTATATTATTATACAATTACTAGAAAAAAAAATGCTTTTGAAAGGGTTAAATTATGAATTTCAAAGACATCATGATTTCGTACATGCACATATAAAAACTATAAAAAATAGGAGAAAAACTGATGTTAAAACATCTTACTATTATTCGTGATTTATATAATTGGTTTTAAACTCTTAGTTAGAAAGTATAAACATTTGCTGATGCATAGTACTCATTAACTGTAAGATAAAATGCTAGAAAACATTTCATATTTTGTTTCCTTTTTCACATTTTCAAGAGACTAATAAATTTTTAGCATGAAATTAAGGTTTAGTTAATAAGGCATATATCAATGAGTAGTTAGGGAAAGATAAAAACGAGAAAAGAACCAAATTCATTGCATGTTTTTCCTTAAATTAACTGCAGCATTAAAATTTAATAATTGAAATAACTCATTTAATAAGTTTAATAATCTACTAAATTAATAGTATGCTATAAATGAATTGCAATTTCAAACACAAATAAACTTTACTCACAGGTAACTAAAATTCAGCTTTTAATTTCAGAACCTTCTAAATTTCCAAATTAAGAAAACAAAAGTAATACATAAAATGTAATATTTCTTCTAATTAGAGGTTTATGTCTTTCACATAAAAATGTTTTTACAAAAAATTGATTCTACAGTAATTTGTCGCACACACATATAAAAGGTGGAGCAAAATACTTCAAATAGATAAATACCATTTTTAGATGATATAATATTGTTTTGATGACAATATTTTTTATGATATAAATCTTACTTTATATATTTTTTAACTATAACACCCTTTCTCTGACACATCATTTTGAATTTATCAGTACAGCCAGAAGAAAAATTTGTTAACATAATGTAATAGTTTGCTAAAATATGTAACTCTGGAAATGGAAGAGAAATATTTTAAAAATACTTAAACTGCATCCAACAATAATAAAACTAAAAGAAATTAGATCAAACAGAAAGAATAAACATAACATTTAAGGCACCAGTCCTAATCTATGGGCTGAAACCTACTTATGGGCCCATGGTTAGCGTATTAGTGGGCAGCAGAATGCTAGTGAAAGAGTCAAAGTCAAGCAAGCTTCAAGAGTGTTCACTAGTTTTTTTGCTTCATAAAACAATATGTCCTCAAAGCCAAAAAAGTTGGGAACAGCTGCGTTAAGATATAGTAAAAGTTGAATAAATTTTGATCAAGGACTAAAGATCTGAATAAGCTAATTAATTTTTATTCTTTTCATTCAGCATTTTTTCCCCCCTTTTTCAAAAATAACTTTTTAGAAAGCATAGGTTCAGGTGGGATAAGGTGGTCATAAAATCCACATTTTTTAACTTAGGTAGATCATAAATATGAGAAATTTTTGAAATACTTTAAATTTTTTGGTTGTTATTTTACATTACATTATTGAAGAACAAATTGCATTAAATTTTAGGGAAAAAAATAACAGAGTTAAGCAATTTTATGACACCTTCTTTTTGCTATGTTTATATGACCACTTTCCCCATGGGGTGGGGTAAGGCGAGTAGTACATGGAATAAAGTGGTCATAATTAAAAAATAAGCATAAAATAGTATTATATGAAAGAAGAGATTTTTTTTAATATTTAAATATGCTCAAATACCTTCAGTTTTAAAAGAAAATCAGTTTATTTGATCTAAATTTTTTAATAATGTTTCAAATTAACGTATTCTGTACTGTTTTCCTACAGTTAAAGTGTCATTATCGTGAAGAAAAATAAGTGGGGAAATCAAAAATATGTATCTTTTGTTTCGATTTTATTTTCAAAACTTTTTCGTGTCATTTTGTGCGTTTTTTATTAGTATTATTACTTTGTTGAAGTCCTGATTCCACGGACAACACGTGTACTGCTAGTTGACAATAAATCTTCTATTTTATCAAAAACCTGTCCCATAAGGTCTTTGGTTGATTTTCCCTCTTCATATTTTTCCAACATTCCACAGAAATTCTTTGTGATAACTGATTATCTGCAATTGTGGATTCGCTTTACTGAATAAAAGGCATTATCTTCTCTGCTTTTTATTAGGTTTTCCTTTGCATGTTTTTAACTGTTTTCTTGTATCTCATTTTTTGTAGCTATTTTATTACTATTTTTTCAGTCCAAACTTCACCATTCTTTGCTTGGACTCGTTTTCTTTTTTTCTCTTGAATTTTGTATTTCCACTTTTATAGCTGGTCGTACAAAAGCTATAGTGGTTATAGAGTTGTAAGTACAGCTCGTTTCAAATCTTTTAGAAGTGAAATTATGTTATAAGCTATACCTGAAATTTCACTGTGTTCTAGATTTAAACTATCTGTATGTGATGGTTCAGGTTCTCAATCTCCATTCACAATGACATTACTCAACTAGGTTAAGCTGAATATCTATTTCAGATATTACAATACGGTTCACTACTTCCTACTTATTAATGGGAAACAGTCCACTACTTAAAAACCACTGACTGCATTTTCTGGACGTAGACAGTCCTCTAGCTTTAAAATAAAAGGGGAAAAAATTGGGAAAACACTTTATGAAACATTCTGCAATCACTTTCTCTGGATCACTTCTTTCAAAGATCTCTTTCCAAGCTTTTATTGAAGGGGAAAGGACTCCAACATTTAATAACTGGGCATATCTTTAATTAAATTAATATTTAACTAACATTTGTCTTACAAATTAACCTAAAGTTATTTTAAAACAGTGATGTGTGTTAAGCCTATCCCTATAACCACTTTACCCCATCTTACTTAAACTACTATAAAATAATATCTTTAATAAATCCAGCTTATCTGTTAATGAGGAAGTATTCTTACGATCTGTGTGATGCTTGCTGCACAGTCAATCTCCTGAAAACTTAGTTAAACAAAATGTAGGACAGAAGTTAAATTAGGTGTTCCAACTTCAACCTGATGCATAAACAAATAAAATGGTTGTTTTCTCCAACTAAAGTGTTGAAATTAGAATACTTTTAAATGTTAAACTTAGTTTTAACTATTAAAGGCTAAAACAAAAAAGTTATATTAATTAAGGTATTCATTACAAAGCTATAGCTTTATAATTGATGTATGACCACTTTACCCCGCTTGACCATTTTACCCTACCTGACTCTATAATATATAAACGAATTTCTCTTGTACACTGTATCTAATTTTGTTTATGAAGAAGTATTACTTTGTTAACATTTTCTTAATATATATCAAAACAATTGAACACTATTTCAAAGTTTAAAAAAAAATTATATTTAAAATACAATTGATAACCCATTCAAAATACGTGCTGGGTCATTTTTTAAAATTCGTGCCATTTGAAATTGAATACAAAAATAAATTTCAATAAATAAGTAATTTTTTTCATATTATAAAACATACATTGCTTCCTGGTATATTATTTAAGTATTATTCGCATTTCTTTCTTTTATTTATTTTTTTATTGAGATTTTTAAAATCAGACGTGATGAATATTGCTCATGTCCTGTTACCAGACATTTTCTTTGAAATTTGTGCACTTAAATTCAAAAGCACAAAAATAATGCAAAGAGATATATTATATAAGGATAGAGTCCTTTGTCAAATATAGTAAAGTTTGCATTAAAATACTTGTTTATTTTTTTGTATATTTTTGTTTGTTACTATGATTGTAGGCTTTTTTATAAGTAATTTTACTATAAAACAACAAAAACACATTTAGTGCTGAATGTCTATCATTATCACACAGTCATGACAAAGAGAATTTATATCCAACTCTAATAGTAGTGACAATATTTTAATTTAAACTTTTTTAAAGAAAAATTATAAATGGTAAGACATGACACAAAAGTAACAGACATGACTTAAAATTCAACAGCCAAACTTTTAGTTAAAGCTTGAAAGTTTTAGAACTAAAATATATTTTTCTTTTGGGTATATTTTTCTCCTACAGAACCTTTAATACACTGAAAAAAATATATATTAATTATATTAAAAATTAAACTATACAGTATGGACGGAGACATACATACACATTTTATTTATTATTTTTTTGCAAGTTACAATGCTATTTAACACTCATTTAGTCAAATCAATATCAAACATTAAATACTGTAGATGCTGAATAGAGCTTCCATTAAGACTTTGGTAGTCGATTATAATGTCTTCAGTTTCAATATTTTATACTTATCTTCTCATAGAATTTAGTATGATTTTAAAACTTTTTCAATATTTGATAAAGTGAAATAATTGTATTGATTACTATTCTGAAATAAAACATTTAATCACTGATGCATTGCGTACGTCCATTGATAGAAGGTACATACACAAAATAGTTGAAATCTAGTGAATGTGGTATATGTGAAATTTTCAATGTACCATTCCTCCATACTAATTTTTTTTTGTGGAGATTCCTTTAAACCATCCAAAAGATATCTTTTCGAATTTTATTTTGGGCCGGTTTCGCTTTTGCTCTGCCCTACTGATATCATCCTGCAAAAAAAGAGAATTTAGTACAATTACCACTTAATCCTTGATACTTTCTTTGCTCTGATTTTGTTTTTTTGACAAATCCGCAGCCAAAATAATTATTCTGGGTCACCCGTATTAGCCTGCAATTTTTTTCAGACACCTAATTGAGCATTTCTCAAGTTAAGCGATATTCCTTTCTTTTTTTAATGATTCTTGCTAGCATATTTCTCCTTTAAACAAGAACTGTGCGTTAAAGTAAGCGCAACAACTGTAGCTTTACTAGGAGTTAACTGCACTTAAACACCTGCATTTAAAGTGAACACCTGGCTTTTGATCTTGGACTATTACTAGTAACATTTTCTTAGGCCTTCATTTTATCTCTACCATCTCTTCTGTACATATCAATTTAAATTTTATTTCTGATTTCATTTCTTAATTGGATGTTTTCTCTAACCACTTTAGATCTATTTCGCAGAACTCGCTTTCTTTCATGCTTTTAGAGGAACTTGTCTAAAAATTTCCAGCATCAGGTTATATGGCGTGAAAGAATTCCACACAATTTTTCTTGCTTTATTTTGATGAGATTTTCTTTGTGTAGACCACACACAATATTTCCTTGGGCTCTGGGCACGAGCAGATATCTCCTTTATAGGAACCCTTTTTTTCTCTTTCACAATCTTTTATTTTATTTTTTTCCTCCTCCTTTCAGCATTCCATCAACGCCGCTTCAGGTGTTTGTTTTCCAGTTGGTGTCACGTCATAATTTTAGAAAGAAACAAATAAAAATAATCATATAATGATTTATACATAATTTAGGCAGTACTATAATAAATTGTAATAGCTATAATTAATAAAAGTTATATATTAGTTTTTTTTTATGATTATTGTCATTTTATTAAATTTGTTGGTATTATTTTCGCATTTAATATTCATAAAGTAAATATTATGAGGCATAACTATTCTGATGAGGCTTTTATGATATGTATACAAAATAATGATATAAAATAGCAAAATTTAGAAATTCCTCAAAACCCTTAATCCAAAAGCTGTGTAGATTTATGTAATGTATTTATATGTTTAAAATAAAGCAAATGATTTGATAAGCATTGTAAAGATTACAGTAAATAGAATATGTGACTAAAAGTGATTATTAGAAAAATATACAAAAAAGTTTTTCAAACAATTAATGAAACTTGAATTGAGTCTACCCTCCCCCAAAAAAAAAAAAAACACATTAAAATGGACTAAATAGTTAAAGAACCTCAAAAAATTGAACCCTATTTCAAACCTTAGAACATGTCATGTCTGTTACTTATTAGAGTACTGCGACATGACTGTGCAACAGACATGACATTTCAAAAGAACAAAAATTCATGAGTGTAAATAATTCCAAAGAACATGAAAATAGACATTAATTCTAAACCAAAAAATTTAATAAACTAAATTAATCAATTGAATTAACAACAACAAATACATTTTGTACAACTAATTAAGGTAACAGACATGACATGCAATAAAACATTTCATCAATGTGTTAAGCTTCTGCCGCAGTCAAAACACCAAAATTCAAGATGGTGTTTGTATTTCACAACCTTAGTTCCATTGGTAAAACACGATAAAAGCCATTTCCTAAATTTCAATTTTGTTGCTTAAAAGTTGAAAAATAATATATGGTAACAGACATGACATCAATGTCTGGACAGTTTATATTTAATTAGTAAAATCTTGTATTGTTCTTGAAAAGCTTATAAAAACCCTTTATAATGTAATTCTAAAGATATTTACAATATTAAAGTATGCTCGAGTAGAAATTACTTTTTGAAAATAATTTTATTAATGACGTTTATGTTTACATCTTGACAAATTTACTTAGTTTCTCTCAGCTCATTTTTTTAAAAAAAACTTTTTTAATTAAATAATATTTTTAGCTTTATTGTTTCTCCACTGAGTCCTAGTTAAAACCATGTTAAAAAAAGAAAATCATTTAAATTTTCTTATACCTTGTAAAAAAAAATAATTTACAGATCGACAGCAAATGGCAATCAATTTTGGAAATACCAAAAAGGTAATTCAAATAGTAGTGTAATAATTCCATATTCCTACAGATATACAGTGGCTCTAAAAGTGTTCTTAATACTTAATGACATTTTTGTAAATGAAATAGGCCTCATCCATGAATTAAATTAATATTTCGAATAGGTATTTAATAATAAGATCTATAAACTGTTCTTAACAAAACTACATGAAATATTTTAAGAACATAAAACTTTTATTTTTAAGAAATCAATAATCAAAAAGTACGTAAATTTATTCACAAAGTCTTCGTATTGACTGAAATATTTTTCGAAATTCATGGTTCCTTAAATTATCGGCCTGGTCACTTTATTTTATTTTTTGTGATTGTGTGGGATTTATAAAATCGCTTTGGTTTTAATTTTTGCTTGCTTACACCGCAGAATATTCTATTTATTATTTAAAAATGGTTCAGAATGTAGGAAAGAAATGAACAATAAGCATTCAAAATTGATTATTTTTCATAGTAGTGGTAAATCAGTTCGAAATGTCGCTAAATAGTTAATTTATCCCATTCTACAGGGCAAGCAATATGTGATAAAATGCTTTAAAGAAGAAAATCGGATCTGAAAACAAGGTAAGAAAAGGTCGACCGGCAAAGTTAACAGAACGGATCAGAGATTTATACCAGGAAAAGGAATTTGTGAAAGATCCAAGTTTGAGTGCCTTAAAAGTTTGCAGAATTTAATGAAAACTTTTCTACTACAATTTTCACCTGAAACTGTTCACAAGTTCAGAGCAGTTGAGTAAATTGAGTTCTTCCCTCAGAAAATTTTTTTGTTAGTAATGAAAAAAAAAAGGAAACTCATGCTTCCTTCGCAAAATAAAACTGAACGTATTGGAACAATGTCACTTATTTGCAGATAAAAGCAAATATAACATTTTTGTCCGGCGAAGGGAGAAGAAAAAATGAGGAGTTCAATCCCAAGAACTTAGTTGGAACAGTTACGTATGGTTGCGTAGAGGTGTCTTTGTGTGGGGGTATGTCAGCATCAGGACTAGGTAATTTGGTATTTTGATGGTATAATGAATCATGCTCTTTATTTAAATATTTTAAAAACAATTTAAAATTATCAGCCCAAAAATTTGGGTATTGGAACAATCTTTTTAAATCAAGATACAACGATCCATGCACATCATCAAGCTGGTTTCAACGCTCGCTTCTGGTGTCTCTATAATTGTCCACAAAATTTGAAAAAACACCCACCTCAATCCAGATTTAAACCCAATAGAACATATTTGAGAGAACTGAGGTTAGAGTACTTAAAACACTATATTAAAAACTAAAAAGCTTAACTAAAAAACAGTAATGATGGAAGAATGATGAACATTGATGCAGAGAAATTACAAAAAAAACTAGTGAAATCTATTCCAAACCCTTAAAGCTGTTGTGGATGCTAAAGGATATCCTAGCTAAATATTAATTCTAATGAAAAATTATACATTTACTAATATGTAGAGATTTTTTTTAAAGTGTACCTAAGACCCTTGTGAGATAAATTTTGTTACTTTTTGATAATTGGATTTCTTAAAAAAATAAAGTTTTACTAGATTTTTAAAATATTTCATGTAGTTTGTTAAGAATAGATTATAGATTCATTATTAAATACCTATTCTGAAATATTAATTTTAATTCAAGGATAGAGCCCTAGTTTCATTGAAAATCCTAAGTGTACGTAACACTTATGGGGAGCCACTGTACATGTGCTAGAGTAATAGAATGTAAATATTTACTTAGCTTGATCATCTAATCTCAAAACACTTTATAAAGCAAAGCAAAATTATAAAAAATAACAAAAAAACAGTCATGCTTACAAAATTCACAACAAACCATACAATTTTCGAAACTATAACAAATATTACTTTCCATGTATGAAATTTTAAAAGGAAAATAATTCAATCATGGTATTGTTCCTTCATACCATAATACAACAAAAAATAATCAAATCATTTAAGTATAAATAAATTTGGTAGAATGGTCTATTAACAAGTTATGTTATGCATTCATTATTATTATTATTCTTTATAAACTATATAAAATGATTGTAGAATATAAAAGAACAGAAGTAGCTGGTTATAATATTTGTGTAGTGAAATAAATTCGATAAGACTGCCACATTCTGGTTCTTAAGTAAATAAATTGCCAAATGTGGCAGCATTAGATTCAACATAGTAAAGACCTTAACTGTTGGCGACAATATCAGCGATTGGCAATACGTTGCCGCTATCTGGTGACAGTACCTCAAAAGATTGATCGACAAATCTACTCAATCATTTCATATAAATATTCAAAATCAAAAATTATATGTCTACTTTGGGATACTCTTTAAAATGAGAGAGCATATAAATTCGTTGATTAAAGCTACTTAATAGTATACTGTTTTTTTCTTTTCTTTTCTAGCTTCAGGCGAAGTGCAACCGTGTCTGCGTTTAGAATCAACAAACAAACCTGCCTTATTGTTTGTTGTAGTCAGGGTTTTGTTGGGATACAGCGGCAAGGACCAATATTCCTTAGGCATTCAAGAGACACATTTTAAAAGATGTCAGATTCAACGTCTGAAAAAAAACCCTTCTCTAAAGATGGTGCTTAGAAGAACACATCGAACGAAGGCTTGTACTAGAGCTAATGAAGAAGCAAACTACCGCCAAGTAAATTCTTCTGAATGGCGTTCACTTTGCATTTTCGTATTCACAGAATCGATTCCTTTCTATAGTTCCGATCAATAGGATCGTTCATGGGTCCGATCGAACAAATGATGTAATTGAAAAGAAAAGTAACATTAACCCAATACTTAAAATATTTAAACTTTTCTTTTATTTGTTATTCAATATTTTCAATCGTATTATTAATATTAAATACCTCTATAAGTATAATAAATAGTTAATTTATATTAACCTGCAAGCCGTGGTGCCAAACTTTTGTCACATCGAACATTTTTTCTCCTCCCCAAAATCATCCGTCGGGTTGTTGAAATTAAATATCAGTAAAGTGTAATGAAAATGGAAAGACAGTTTATTGACATAAAGGTATGTAATTGAAAAAATACTTTGTTTGTAAACAATATTTAATGTCAGAATGTCATTAATATTATATTTTTTTTATTTGTCATTATTATAATTAATATAAATTGACACGGTAATTACTAAATTTTATATATTTACTATTAACTGTAGAAAGTAATCTATTGCTATATAAACATCTATCAAGTTTTTAATTCACTTTATATTTTTCATTAACTAATATCGATTTATGATTTTATAAATATTGCATTATCAATGACAGAAAAACACATATACAGGATATGTCTTCAAGTATACCAAGGTGTAATTTCTGGGAATCACGAAAAACAGCGAACTTTTCGCGTTGTCAACCACAGAGGTTAAAGACATGCCCCTTTCCTAAGCGACTGAAGCACATATTCCTTGCAAAGACATCTAAGTGAACTGTCTCATCAAGACTCCAATATTAAAAAAACTGTGGTGTTGACAATCAATCTGCATTAAATCTTGTGAAAACCTGTTTTTCATTTGCGTTCTATACATATGGATTTTTGACATCATTCTGTAGATGCAGTTTACCAATACTATTTGTTTGATTTAAAATACTTACCTTCTAATGAAATGCATGGCATGCAGATATTTACAAAAAGTTTAAATGCTAAGAAACAGAAGTATGTTGTAATTGATTGGATTGACTTGTACCTGTAAGGAATCATTTTTCAAATATATGTAAAAAATTATTTTTTCAATTTTCTTTAATTGTTTTTAACGATGCCTCAAATTTAATTACTTCTACTTCCATCTTACTTAGCGCACTTCTGCTTTCTCTTCGGGTCACGAGTCTTTCCGAGAAAATCCCCTCTTCTGAGTACTTAAACTTTCTGCACATTCCTATCTGCCCTTTTTGATTTCAACATGTAGGCTGGCAACTTCCCTTTTCCAATCTGGTCATGGATACTCGTATAATGTGATTATTTTAACTGTTGAAAAGTAAGATACTATTGTCTACGATGGAATAAATGGATTGAATCAATAAATGTCTTTTCTTGACCCAGATGCTGTACACTTCACCTTTAATAATGATGTTTCATATATATTTTAAGTCATAATTAATTCATTAAACTGTAATATTGTGCCTATTTGGTGAATAAGCATTGAGAGGGGAATTATGTCTATCGGTAAATTATTCTTCTGTTGGCTTATACTTCTGCTATATATAACGATTGTTGTGTGCGTGTATGTTGCTATAAAATAAATGTGATTTTCGTTAAATTTGGAATTTTCACAGCATTATACTAAAAAAAGTAAAATTTTCAATAATTGAAGGCTGATATTAATGATATGATGAAAATCGTTTTCATTTATAGTGCAAGAAAACAATTCACACAATTTTTGGTGCAAAATAAATAATTTAGATTCAATGAGTCTATTCAAATCAAAATCAGACTTAAGAAATTACTTTACTTATCAACAATTACAATTGAAAAAAGGTAGATAAATTTATCTCCCCACACATCTAGGATTTGTCGATTTGTTCATGGTAGCCCTTAAATTCCTAGATTAGTCGCATTCGGTCGTGTTTGAATATTATTATAAATTTATATAGATTTCTTTATATAAGTTATTTTCACCCGATTACTATTAACTAATATCTTAAGATTAATGCTTGTACGAAGGAAATAATTTATATTCTTCATTACAGAGTAATATAAAACAATATAAAATGAAATAAATTTTTCAAAGGCACACGTGTATTAAAAAAAAAAAATGCCGCACCTGAATTTATTTTGAGCGAAAATTCTGAAATAAATATATTCCTGGTTTTTTTTTATTTTGATTTGGTGGGGTGTTTTTTGTAGGCATAAGAAATTTCACACATCATGCAAAATTAGGTTCTTAGCTTTTCATTCTTTCTTGTGCGACAGAAATCGCAGCGTCTCCTCGGAATGTCCGAGGGCCCCTCTTCAATTTATTGCTGCCTGATGCTTTTGAAAGTCTACCCATTTTTCTTAAGGCGAAGTCTGTTATGGTATAGTATAGAGCTTTGTTCTGGTTACTGAATGAGTTCAAGGGAAGGTATGAATTACGAGCCGGCGTTTTGTGTCCAGTTTCTTTGCCATCATTGTAGAATCAATCCTTGGCAAATTATCCGATTTACTTGGTACAAAACTAATATCCATTATGAAATTAAATGTTGAATATTAGAAAAGCCAAAAAACTTCACTTCTAAAATGTAAGCTAGTACAAATGCCTTGAATCAAAACACAGTACAAAAGCAGCGAAAGAGAAGTATCCGAAGTGAAGGCACATGTGACGTCAAAATCTACTCGGCCAATGAGAGTGCGTTTTGGATTGCATCATCATTCCTGCTTTTTCAGTGCATCTTTTGCCCTCAATATTTAAACAAATAAATTTTTATGTAAAATTTCACTTGCATATTTGAAATTAGAATGATTTTTTTCTATAAATACGAATTGCTTTCATGCGTTTTTAAAAAAAATGCTGAAGTTCCCCATTCCTATATTTATCCTATTATTTTTTCTGCGAAAAGTTTGTCTCGGTTTCTGTCATGTCCAATGATTTCGTTGGTATACCTAGAACCTCCCTATTAATTTTGCGGAAACAAACCGCGAATGTGAAAGTTCGAACAAGTCGGGGGCCGAAAAAATGTTGTCCAAATTCAAAGATTCCGTAGAGCCCTCCCCCAACAAGTCTTCAACTGTGATGAAACCGATCTTTTTTGGAAGAATTTGCCGAAGAGGAAGAAATTCATTGCACAGGAGGCTGGACAGTAATGGTAGTAGTGAATGTACCATTCAGAAGCTCCTAGAGAGTTTAGCAGTTTTATGTTCATTTTATATTAATTCCTTATTCATTTTAGCATTAAACAGTAGATTTTTTTCTCTACAAAATTGTATTTTTGCTATGTATTTTGGAGTGTACAGAACAAATTAATTAGATTTTCAAAGATTGTATGGAAATAACGACTTCCTTTTTTCCCTTCTTTTCTCGTCGATTGAATATGCATTTAGAAACTTTCAAGTATTCAAAAAGCTTGCTGTCTAAAGTGATACATGTTTCGCATGTTGCGATTCTTGGAACTGGTTTGTAGTGCTGTTGTCTATTTTGTATTTTCTAAAACTCATGTTATAAACTTTACTTATTGTGCGATTTCTTTTATTTAATTTCACTGGCAAAGAACCCTCTGCAACGCACCCCCCCCCTTCCCTTTGCAATACCGACCAATTGTTCTACTGAAAAAATCACTTTTTCTATGCGCTTGAAATAAATTAAAAGTATTCTCTAAGAATAGTTTGCATGTGAAATTAATATTTACTAGATGCTTGAATATATTTATATGTATATATGAAGTAAAAAGATTCAAGAGTTGGCACACAGGACGAAGAAGTCACAAAAACAAAAGAAGATAACAACAACAGAAGTGTTGCCAAAGCACAATATACAAAAAAGAAAATCATTACGATTAAGATATTAAGGTTTTGATTATATTTTTAACATTTCCCCTAAATCGAAACAGTGCATACATTCTTAACAATTCATATTAATCACTTAGAAATAATACAACTAGCAGTAACTAGAAACAATTATCAATACAAAACACATTAATAAAAAGAATATTTACCCACAGAAATTATTTTAACACTTAAACAATGATATCACTACAAAAGAAAACATAGTGCACTTATCACTAAGATTGAGCATATCATTGAAATCATTATCTCAGTATGTTTATACACCAAGTACAGGGAACAATAATAAAAAAGGATAATATGAATACCTACATAAATACACACTTAACCAAAATTATGCATTCCATTTAATTTTCTAAGCTTTAAAAACCTGTTTTTCACTAATGGCTTAATATAAATATCAGGAGCTTGCATCTCACTGCTGCAATAAACAACATCAAGTTGTTTTGTTTGATATTGCTCACGAATAAACTGAAACCTGATATCTATATGTTTGCTATGGAACTCTGGGTTTTTTACTAATCTGATGGCACTTTGATTGTCCATTTGTAAGACTGGTATCGTGGGTACACACCTCAATTCTGATAAAAGATTGCCTGACCAGGTAGCCTTTTTTTGCAGCTTGACTAGCTGCAATAAACTCAGCTTCAGTAGTCGAAAGAGCAATGCAACTTTGTCGTTGGCTCCTCCATGAAACAGCACCACCATAAGACATGAATATCATCCCTGAAGTGGATCTCCTTGAGAGTGGATCACCAGCGTAATCAGAGTCGGTGAAACACAGGAGAGTATTATCTTCATTACATTGGGACAGAATCCTACATTTTTTCTGTTCCTTTCAGGTAACGCATGATTCTTTTGATCATGCTCTATTGCATTTATTGTGGCTTGTCTAACACTTGATATAACACACCAACTGCATACGATATCTCAGACCTTCAGACAATAACTAAGAACATCAAGCTGCCAATGGCTTCTCGATAAGGCACAGTAGCAGGAAGAAGTTCTGAATAATCAGTGGTAATAGTAGCCCACAGGAGTACTTACTGAATTGTACTCAGACATTTCAAAACGTTTCAAAATCTTTCTGCAGTAGCCCTCCTGGTGAACAAATGTCTCATCCCCAAGACATTTAATTTGCATACCTAGAAAGTAGTTGGCCACACCAATCACCACACTGAACTCACTTTTTAGTTTCTCTAGAAACTGTTTTACAGTTTGCTCATCTACAGATGCGATGATTCCATCATCAACATGCACAATGAGATAAATGAATTTTTCATCATCTGAAAACAAACAGAGATCTGAGTTGGATTGCTTCAAACCACATTTCATAGCAAAACTTTTGAAACATTCATTCCGCACTCTCGGGGCTTGTTTGAGTCCATAAATGCTTTTCAGCAATTAGTAGACTTGTCCAGTCCGATCTTCAAAACTCTGAGGCTGATGCATATAAATATCCTCTTAGAGACAATAGAGAAATGCAGTCTTGGCATCAAACTGATCTAGTTTCAGTTTTTATATGCAGCAACACTGAGTACTTAAGGTCATATCTATAAATCATTTTAAGGGGAGATTTTTTAGTTTTATTTGATTGGCCAGATAACTCGCTAATATCGTTCACATTATTTCTCAAAAATTTCACATATTTATTTATACAGAAATCAAAAACAACAACAACAAAAACGTGACAACTAAGGACATACATTCACGACCACTTCAATCCATGCAAATTCGATGATGTTCTGGGGTTTAAAGGAATTCTGGAACTAAAAGGTTCTTGCCCTTTCAGACATTGCTATTACTGAACAAGAGTGAAATTGCAAATAAAATTACCAAATGAAAACTTGGCAGTTCCATAATAAGTTGAAAATCCATAACAAATTACGTTTTATAGTACAGAAAAACCTGTGTATAACGATAATGTCTATAACGATATTTTCTTTGGTCCCAGCGAAATTCTTATTTACTCAATGTACTTTCAACCTGACTACAACAATAATCACTTTTTATACTTACCAGTCTATAACGATAATTTTATTTCTTTAGAAAGCTTTTGAAGTTCTATGACAAATTTAGTTTTCTTGGAAATCGATATACTGTAGTCAAGAATGTCAGAAAACAGGGAAATCGGAGAGAGGAGACTAGAAACCCGAGACTCTTATATCACGGGGATCCGGGGGTTAGGATTTAGAATATGCACAAATGTTTGTTGCCTCTGCTTCCTGGTGGGGATTAACCTGTTCATTCGCATTTAGTTCTACGAACTGACCACTTGTTCTTTAAAATCAGCTTTTGATGTGTTAACACCTTGAATTAAGGTTGGCTCATCGTTAAAAATCGGCATTTGAAGAAAATCTACAATTAATTTCGGAAATCGAGCAAGAACTAAAGCAAGTTGATGCTGCTAAAAGATATGGGACTTTTTAGACGACAATAGCTACTTTTTGAAAGAAAAAAAAAGCCTTTGAAGATGCTGTGGAAAAAGTAAAATAAGATGGCAAACGAAGACGATTTAAAGGTGTCATATTATATGATGCTGATAAAATTTTCAACTAAATATTTCTTTTTGAAGTTCTTAAAGTTTAAGTATAAAATTTTGTATCAGTTAATAAATTTCTATATTTTATATGTTGTTAAAATGCAATTTTATATCAGCGATTATTTGTAAGACGAGTCAATAAGCACAACAAAATATGTTAGTATATTTATACATGTACACGCACATAAACAGTGGATGCACAAATCCTGAAACTTATAAATCAATGAAATATATAACCCTAACCTGTCTATAACAATATATTTTCTAGGTCCCTGCAATATCGTTAAAGAAAGGTGTTATTGTATATGGAAAAAAAGGAAAGAAGATAAATTGGATTATTTTTTCTTTTTGCCTTTTGCATAAAGACTGCAAATTCTACAGCTCTTCTCCAAAACTGGTCGCGATGCGAAAAACAGATGAAAAATGGAGCGGTGTGCAGCGATGGTTGGTAAAGCCGCTCTATTTTAACTGCCGGGTAATAACTGCTGAAATGCGACCGGTGTACAGTCCCACCGTCACGAGAAAAACCCTGAGCAGGGTTGCCTTAAGTTGACAAGTCGAAAAACAGAGGGAAACGGGTACGAAATTAACCGCAAACATTGGGCAAACTAAGCTCACTTCGTTACGCGAGGAATTCGTTTTCGACCGAAGTACAAAGCAAAATGAGGCTTCCAGCAGTTCTATCTGCGCCAAATGAAATAAAATTCTTTCATTCACCCCCCCCCCCAAATGCAGTGGAATAAACCGTTTCCATAACTACCACCATCGGCGTATCTGGTGTCTGGAGTTTTTCTCATGGCGGTAGGACAGTAGATGTAATTCCCCTATGAGGGTAAGGCTATCCCCCAAAGGGGAAATCAGAGCTGGCGGGATTCGGGTTTTGAAGTCGGCGGGCGAAGTAAACGGAGTAGGGGATTAGAGTGATCAGTAGCGGATGGATTTGAGTTGCGTGGAGTGTCAGGGATGGGTTAAAAAATGGAACGGTGTGGATCTCAACCAGGCCATTAGCATGGAGTGGAATGTTCGGATACGACCGGCATAAGTTTTGTTATTAAGATTCCTAGAAATTTTGAGAGATTCTTTAGTTTCGTAGATTTTTTTGAAGTGAAAACCAAAAATACCGCAACAATACAGCAGAAAAGCCCGTCTCCAGAAATCAAGAAATAATTTAAAAATCAATAATTTGCCAAAGAAACCG
The DNA here is from genome assembly GCA_013235015.1 of Araneus ventricosus. Classification (NCBI taxonomy): domain Eukaryota; kingdom Metazoa; phylum Arthropoda; class Arachnida; order Araneae; family Araneidae; genus Araneus; species Araneus ventricosus. The sequence goes on along the minus strand of BGPR01004622.1, from coordinate 89,145 downwards.
GGATATTTGTTGTGAACCCAAAATTTCTTCACAACATAAAATATTCTGTACTTCTAGATAGGGATGTACCGAATAGTGATTATTAGAGGTAAATTGCTGTACGAGGATGTATAGAGAAAATACAAGCAGTGATTACTATTTGTGATTTAATTCGATATAATACAGATTCCTTGCAAGAACATTTTAAGAAAAAAAGGAGCACAAAAGAAACAAATTATTAAAAATCCTTTTATTACAAAATGACATATTTATATCAACATAAGATCATGTTTAAAAACAGATTCCAAGAATAAAGTTAAACAGGTCTTATTTGAGACACCTAACCATTGCTGCATAGAACAGAATATAGAGACAGTCCAAAAAATACAAATATCAAGTAAACAATCAAAGTTACAATATTAAAATTCATCAATTGCAATCTGAATTAATATAATCTCTAAATTGCATGAATAATTTGAACGAAATTATATCTTAACGTAATTCTAGTGAATTCATGGTTAAAACAAAAAAGGAAGCACCGAGTTTCCACCACTCTCGCAGCATTTCACTCACTCTGAATTTTTATTGGTGGAGACAACCGAATGGCAATAATTACAAGGTGTCCCGAAAGGTCGATAACACATTTGAAGAGTGGGTCAGGCAATACAGAAATGTCATTTTTGCAATAGAATATGAGGTCAAAAAAGAAAAGGGGCGTCGATCACTGGCGCAGTTATGGTAAGTGGCAAACATTTCATATTATTATTATTAGGTTATATTATTTTGTCACCCCCCCTCATCCTAGTTGGATTGAAAAAAAAGGAACACATACGTATTCATATTTGGCTTCCAATGTCCCCTAAGGCTGGCACCCCGTCTCTTCATACGCCCCTTGCTTCCCAATCACTACGCCACTGCACGCAGAAGATACTTGCATCGGAGGTTAAAACAGGTAACCCCCTCTCTCCGCAGTATGTTCAATGTCCAGTGGCGTATCTAGATTCTGATGCAAAATATTATTTCTTTGACCCCTCAATGGCGTTGGAACGTTGAATATGGCCCAGAGTATGGAGCTATTGGCTTATACACCACTGGCGTCTATACAGCTGACTGTTAATCGGAGAATAAGTAAAAGAAAAGATACACCAGATTAAATGAACGTCAGAGACGTTACGGAATACATATTCACAATAAAAGAAAAACCCAGTTATATATCCCAGTTCTATGGACCGAGGAACCACGGTTAATATATATATATATAATCTTTATTAGACATCCTTTTAACTATAACTTTAAATCTCATGACTATATTAGATATCTAGATATTAAAAAACAAATAAAAGAGTTGCAAAAAAACTTTGTAATTGTCTATATAGACAAAGTGCCCAGTAACTTTACTATAATATGTAAATATTATTACTAAAAAATTACTTAATGATCATATAATTAACAGCGATAATTATAATGAGACATAACTATGAGAAAGAGAAATTTCTAATAGAATTAAGCCTTATATAAAAAAACTTTTCATTATATTAAAGTTCATTATATTAAAAAAGATTATCCTCACATGTTTGTAACTCCAAAATTTCACAAGAGTCCTCTTAAATTCAGAAGTGTTACCAATGGCTGCAATACTTATATTACAAAATCTGGGAAACTCTTACAAAAATACATACAGACAATCACAGAGAATTTGAATATGCAAAGAGATACAATTATTGTCAATAATAGTGTAGATAGTAAATGAAATCAAAGATGTGTAGGCATATCTAGTGTACAAACATTTGACTCTCTTCCAGGATTTATTTAATAGTCTAGTTATCGAAGATTTGATTAATATCCTAGTAAATATAGATAAAGATTTTGGTCTTAAAAAAATATCACCATTAATAAATATAAAACTCTTATTAATCTTGTACTAAAAGAAAATTATATTATTTTTGATAATAAGATTTACCATCAAGTTAAAGGATTACCTCAAGGAGGTCCAGCTAGCAATAGTTTAGCACATATTTATCTACACTACTATGAGAAAGATTTAATTAATAATAGCTCTAGTATATTATTTCGTTATATAGATGGTTTGATATTATTTAATAAAGAAATAGAACTAAAACCACAAATTAACTTCTAACCTGACTATTTTAAACTAATAAAGACTAATGACAGTGAATTAGCTGCAGAATTCCTAGATTTAGATATAAAAATTATAGATAGTAAAATAGTAGCAGATATCTTTGATAAAAGAACAGCATTTAATTTTCAAATTAATAAATTTCCTTTTTGGGATAGTAAATTTAACATTTCAGTCTTCAAGAATTTAGTAAAAAATGATATAATTAGAAAGGTAACAGACGATGATAATAGAGTTAAGAACATAATTTTTTTTTATAATTCTGCATTGGTAAATGGAATACCAAAAAAATTTTTAAGAGTTTATATAGATAAGAAATATTTAGGTCACCTAGAATAAAACATTCATTTTGGTAACTATAGAAATTCTTAATTCTTATATTTCTTGTATTGTGCAATTTCTTTCAAATTGGTTATTGATTTATTAGTTTCTGAATTATTACATAGATGGCGCCAGGATTTATAAATTGAAAAACTCCTTAGAACAGGATTGGATTCTTAAGGTTCAAATACATTATTTTTAAAAATTTAGATTATTAACAGTATTACATTTTTAAACAGGGTTTGAAATTTTTAATATAGGTATCATACTAATTCTTTAATATCAAAATAAATTAAATTATTTGGTTAATTTATGTTGAATCATAGTTAGAAATCTAGTTTTGGCAATCTGTGAAGTCAAGCTAAGTGGCGGTTTAGATTAAAATGTACAATATAAATAAAGGATGGGTAAAAAAACACCGAGTCTTTAATTCTTAGTGAAAAAGTATGGATATTTTTTTGAATGATGTACTTATTTTTTTAGTGCAATATAACAATGCAATATATTGTTGTATTTCTTAGATTTAATTTTAGTAATTGCCATATAATAATATCTTGTTAGTGTATGATTTTTCATTCTAAATTCTTTCATTTTAGGGTAAATTACCCTGTCTGTTTTTTCAACAACTTTAGTAACAGGGATTGTTTGTACAGCAAAATTGTTTAACCTGGCTAATGCTCTTCCAAAGCAGAGCTACCAATTTTATTGTTGAAAACTTCATATTGATTGCCTTTTTTCAATAGTTTTTGTAGCAACAAAGTTCTTTTACATGTTAACATCTAAATGTTTAAACTTACCTTTTGCTCTTAGTATCTGTAGTATTTTCAATTTTTTTAGATTTTATTTTAGTTATTTTGTTTAATTAATGAATTTTTAGTTTATGAACTGCATTTTGATGTCTTGTTTACTTTCTTTTTGTATGTTTATATATAACAAGTTATATTTGGGTTTATATTAATGTAGGGGTCTTTTCTGGTACCCCCGGTTGGGTTGGGTTCTGCACGTTAACAACGGAACCCAACCCAAGATGTAAACTTAAGTGAGTAACAACCCTAAATCTTTCCTGTCTAACTGTAAATACTTTTCTTATTTCATATTATGATGTTTTAATTAATAAATAATTTAGTTTTAACTCTCGATTCTCATCCTTTATCTTTGGTGCATTACCCCTAGAGTGCCCATAAGATAATGCTCTTTTCTACAACTTACGTTTTGGCTTCAGGCCGTAATCCTAATAGTTCCTACAAAGTTGGATCCTCGCCCGGGATCTGTGATCACAACCCTTTTTCTACAATTTTTGGTTGCTCAAACCGGGATTATTCCCCTGCAACCCGTATTTCTTCAAATTTTTGGCGGCTCAGGCCGGAATTGAGATTATTTCTACACATATGTACAATACAATTACCTTTCAAGATTATTCATCATTAATAACTCAGAGTTCAGTACGAGAAATCCTACAAAAAAACATGCACACCCTGTGCAGAGCCAAAAAAACCATTTTCCTTCAAGGCATCTCCCCAGTCACTGTTTTTCCCACTCTTCACTTCACATCCTTTTCCTGAGAGCCGGAACAGCTACGCGGAGGTTAGTAGCATGATTTTTATCTTTAAATTACACTTTGTACATAATGTATTATTTATTTTTTTATTAGCTTAATAAATCTGTGTTGATTAATTGCAAAGCTTTAAAGTTAGTGACAGTTAATTTAACATAATTTTGTAATGAATTTTCATTTAACATAATTCACTTTTAAATAAGAATAATTCTCAAAAGAACATTACTTTCCGACATCCCAGGAATAAATATATATTTGCTGTTTTCACATTGGTTTCTCCTTTAGTTTTGATTTATTAACGTAATAAAGGGAAATTCAAATTTTTTCGAATGTTGAAGTGATTGCTGTCCACAGTGTTAGATTATTATCATAAGAATTTTTAATATTAACACATTATAATTTGGTTGTATTGCCAAGTCATTTTTAAGGTGTCCGCCTACTTTGCGAACCCATTTTCTGTCGAAAATCAAAAATATTTTTTCGTTTCACTTCACTTTTACTTCTTAATGCAATCCCAATACTTATTTTATTTTACTAGAACGATAATCCTTGTAGTTAAACTTAATAGCTGAAAATGGAAAAACAAACAAGTATTTGATTTGACAACAGTATTTTTGTACAAGAATGTACAAAAGGGCACAACAAGGAAGCGTTTTTCATTGTTTTAACTTAATATTTATTTCTTTTTAGTTGCAATTTCGAGTTAGTTTAGTTTGAATTAGCCGCCTTCGGCGACCAGCTAGTTCGCCGGGAATATGATTTCAATTGAATCTTGTATATATATTCATGGCTACTTTAACAACGTAATTTTAAACTTCAGATTGTGGTAGATATTTAACCCATGTTCTTTTAGCGGCCTTGCACCTATTTTGTTCATTGTTTACATAAATGTACCTGATGGAGACAAATAACTGACCATACAATGCGAGATCCTAATTCCCAACCCCCACCCTTTTTTTTTTTCTAAAATGATAATCGGAAATGAAATTAGAAACATTTTAGTAAAACTTAATAGATGAAAATAGAAAAGTAAACAACTATTTGCTTTGACAACAGTATTTTTGTTCAACAATGAACAAAAGTACAAGGAAGCGTTTTTCATTGCTTTCACTCAATAATTCACTTAATATTTATTTTCTATTTAATTGCGATTTAGTTTAGTTTTAATTTAAAATATTCTCATTATGAACTTCCTTATTTATCATGTCATTATTGAAAATTTCGGTAATTCTTTTTTTTTTTTTAATATCGTGATAACTTAAATTATTCTACAAATTCCCAAAATTCATTTGCATCTACCCAGATGTAAAACACCTGTCCCCCTTGTGCCTTTGTATTCGGCTTATCTTCCGTACAGTAGCAATTTCAACTTGAATGATAGTGCGATATTGTTCCTGGGTACTTCAAGTACATCCCTGAATATGGGAAATCTCGTTAAAGGAAGAAAGTTTTTAATGATTTGAGTCTGAATCACCGTTGGAAAGTAGGTTAAATCTGTATAATCGTGGCGCTTATAAAGTTCGTTTGAGTAGGGACGCTGTTGAAAGCTTTGTAGAGTTCGAACCAGAAGAAACCATTTTGCTTCCATTTCAGGGAAAGAAATCCACTTCTGTCCTTGTGATTATTATATACGATATTAGCTAATTTTGGAAAGTTATTTTCAAACAATATGGTAAGTTTCATTAAAAATATTATTTCAATGTCAAATAGTATTTTTATAGTAAATATTTCATGCCAGCATTCTGATCTAGCTGTCTTTATTTGATTTGAAGATGTTTTATAAATGTCAAAAATCAGTTACTTTAAATTTGAATTTAACAGAAAACGTTTTTACTCAGTTTTCGTTTCCCATTTGTTAAATTTGTAAAGATTGTGACTCTCAACTACTGAATTATTTCCACACATGCATTAAATTCAACAACAAATAAGTTATCGAGTCCAAGAATTGTAATTTTTAATATATCAACTGGAGAACATCTAATTCATAGCTTAAAAATTAATTTACTACTTAGAAATTATGTACGATTTTTATCAGTTATTAAAGCACATTTTACATTTGAATAAATGCATTAAAGTTACAATTATATTATTGTCGGTTTGTATCTCATAATTCACACGTTTTTATTGAAAATGTCTTGTTCTATTCAAATTGATCTCCGATCCAGTAAAAAAGACTGTATTAGAATGACTGATGCACATCCGATATGAAACCGACCAACACGAATCGGTGTGTGTGCAAGGAAAGAATCGTCTGTAGAAGTAGAACCGTTTTAAAAAGGTCTACAAAAAAAAGTGGGTGTGCAACCGATTTTTGTAGACCGGTTTGAAAACGGTCTACTTTTGCAGACGATGCGTTCCTTGCACACACACCGATTCGTGTCAGTCGGGTATATACCGGATGTACATCTGGTCATTCTCGAATACATTATCAATTACCTCTGCTACACTTGAAAAAAATAACACAATAATTATCCAACATATCACAAACTAAAGTCACTATTTAAATACTTTTTCTTTTTTTACGTATTTAAATAAATTTTTGAAATATTAATTTTACTTAACTTACTATGTACCTTTATTATGAGCATATTTAATCGATAATAATAATTAAATCTGAATTTATCATAATAAAAATGTTTTGAATTCACAAAAGTATATTCTAACTTAAGTAATATCGAGTTAATTTAATTCTTAATACTGAACTAATATGAAGTGCAAATGAAAAATATGTAATATTAATTTTTCAAACCAACATAATCTAAGCTTGTTTTCATTTCAAAAAAGAAAACAAGAATAGTTTAACAGATGTTTTATTTTTCATTTTTTTTCCTGTCAAGATTAGTTAAAAATACCTTTCTCATATACTAAAAATGTCACCGAAATATCGGAGATCAATTTGAACAAGAAATTTTTAATAAAAATGGGTGAATTATGAAATACAAACCGACAAATTCGACAATAATATAATTTTAACTTTTATGCATTTATTCAAATGTAAAATGCGCTTTAATAACTGATAAAAATCATACATAATTTCTAAGTAGTAAATTAATTTTTAAGTTTATGAAATTTTCAATGTTGAACGTCATATAAAACGACAGTTTACATTATACAAAATTCAGGCACATTGCCTCGAAAGCCTATATTGGCTCATAAATTAATTACGAAGTTCAAGTGTTATTTAGTTCTTGAAACTAAACTAAATTGCAACTAAACAGAAATAAATATCAAGTTAGAACAATGAAAAACGCTTTCTTGTTAAATAAAAAAATTAAGTAATAAACATATTGTGTCAAATCTAATCATTTAGAAAATATAGGGAGACCGGGGCAGGTTTACACACTTTCTAAACTTTTGTTTTTCTGTTTTAAGGCTTTAAAGCATTTCTTTCATTTTCGTTATCGATTAATTAGTTAGACTTAAAGGCATGTAGTGTACATTTTTAAATACTTTAAATTATTATATTTTAGTAATTATACCATTTTCTTTATAATGATGTCACCTGTGTAAACTTGCCCCATGACCGGGGCAACTTTACACAACGCCTGGGGCACGTTTACACATCACCAAAAATGATTAAATAGAAGGCTTACAGTGATTAAAATACAATAAATTTAATACAAAGAAACCTAGTTTATTTCAAAACGTACATAATATATTTTAAACAATTACGGTGAATCCTAATAGTTTTCAAAATCCCTCACAATTTGTACAAACAAAATATTTTGAATTGCCATTGGTAATATAGTACTCATGAGCCCACCTCTTACATTCGGTGCATTGTACCCACTGTTCGACAGATCTTGATTCTTCGTATGTATTTAAACAGTAAATACACAGAAAATTTTCATCATCAGAATCAAAAGTTTTCTTGGTTTTTTTGTGTCTTTTACACTCAACATTTCCCAAATTTTCTTTCAGAACAAGGTTTTTCTTATTTTTAAATTTTCTATCCACACTGTTTTTTTCATTATTATAACGTGTTCTAATGGAGCTCACTGACTGAGACATAGTATGATGGGCTGATGCTAATTTCCTCTTTATTGATTTCTCCTTCTATATTTGTAAAGCATTTTTTACAGGTGTATCTGTAAAAATTGATGTTTGCCTTTTTTTCCTACTTCTGTTACTTCTTTTCCTTGACCCAGCTGTTTCAAATGGCCTCACATCTTCAGGAGTTCGGAATGACTTTGTAATGCAAGTACCACTTGTGCCAGTTATAAAAAAAAAAATGGTGATGGGGCAAGTTTACACACTGTGTAAACCTGCCCCATGCACTGTGTGTAAACTTTCCCCATCGCCATTTTTTTTCTTATAACTCAGCGTATCAACTTTATTTACAATAAAAATAATCAACTAAATAGCTTAAAATAACCACAAAAGAGCAACCTAAGAGGATAATCCATAACAAGTTATAATATTCTTACAGCACGAGCTCTATTAAAACCAATAAGTAAGGGTTAAAATTTATTAAAATGGTAAAAAATCAGAAAAAGCTGTCCACTTCACGATCCACTTTCAAGACTAACTTCAAACTTATGTGAGTATTAATATAGGCCGAGACACTCTTTTGAAACTACATCTAGTGCCCCCCGACCAATGGTATATTAAATATAAGCCTTGTGTAAACTTGCTCCGGTCTCCCCTACTTATTTTATTGCCTTTATTAAGATTATATGTATTTTCCATCTACACTTTTGGAAACAATGAAATATTACAACATTAATTTTTTAAAACTTTTTAACACACAAAAACATTTTCAGGAAAATTTCACAAATGTATTTCAAAACTTTCTTCTAGTATACGCCTGTTAATCCTTTTAGTTAAAGAACGTTACTATGAGTACTAGAGTTCTGTTCTATAGTACATTTAGTTATTAGTACTACAGTAACATTTTAACAGAACTTTAAGTTACAAAAATGTTAATAAAAGTAAGAGCTTTCAAAAAGTAACATTTATTTTCTTTCTTTTTTTTTTGCAATCTCTAGAGAAAAAACTCCTTGTTCACCAACAAGTACAACACAAGGCTTACAGAAATAAGTAAAAGATTCAAAAAGGATTGAAGGAAACTTCAAATTAAATTATACAAATACAAATTCCAAACAGAAAAAAGGGAAGAAAAAAGTATACAAATATACAATAAATTGGTCACATCCATACGAACACATGAATGGTATTAAGGAACTAAGTGGATAAACAAGGGGAATAGATACCGAAACATAATAAATTTTTTAAAAAAGGTATAGATGAAAAATAACAGGTCTCATATACACAAAAAAAGGATAATAACGAGAAATGGAGTAAAAGCTGTACTTGGTAGGAGAAAATGAAAAAAACACTCAAAAATCATATAAATGCACACAAATACACAAAATATCACACAACATATAAAACACACAAATTTCGCACAGTTGACAAAACAAAAGGGTCTGATCCAAATAAAATTGAGAAAAAAAAATGTGAATTCCAAAAATTGAAAAGTAAAAATAAATAAACAAAAGTAATAAGAGAACTTTACATTTTTTTTTCCTAGTTTAACACCATTTAACACGCTAGTATTCTATAACAACACAATCACACATGTAAATTAGATGAAAACAGTAGAAAAGGATTTATAACACATAATCGCATACAAAGGGTTTCTCTTTCGTATGCGTCCGTAAATGTGTTGTTAAATCAGAACGACGAGAAAATGCTTTACTACAAATGTCACATGCATGACTGTTCTTTCGTATGCGTCCGTAAATGTCTCGTTAAAGTAGGACGCTGAGAAAATGTTCTATTACAAATGTCGCATGCATACGGTTTTTCTTTCGTATGCGTCTGTAAATGTCTTCTTAAACCTGACTGATCAGAAAATGCTTTACCACACACGTCACATGCAAATGGTTTTTCTTTCGTATGCGTACGTAAATGTCTCATTAAATAAGGACGCCGAGAAAATGTTTGATTACAAATGTCACATGCAAACGGTTTCTCATTTGTATGCGTCCGTAAATGTGTTTTTAAACACCAACGCCGAGAAAAAGTCTTATTACAAATGTCGCATGCATACGGTTTCTCTTTCGTATGCGTCAGTAAATGTCTTCTTAAAGTCGTTCGACAAGAAAATGCTCGATTACAAACGTCACATACAAACGGTTTTTCTTTCGTATGCGTCCGTAAATGCCTGGTGAAATCCTCACAACGAGAAAATGTTTTATGACATTTCTCACATGCATATGGTTTCTCCATCGTATGCGTCCGTAAATGGCTGGTGAAATTCTGACGACGAGAAAATGTTTTATGACATTTATCACATGCATATGGTTTCTCCATCGTATGCGTCCGTAAATGTATCAATAAACTATAACGGTGAGAAAATGATTTATTACAAATGTCACATGCATGCGGCTTTTCTTTCGTATGTGTCAGCAAATGGGCTATTAAGTGGCGACACTGAGAAAATTTTTTATTACAAACTTCACATTCATACGGTTTATCTTTCGTATGCGTCCTTAAATGTTCTCTTAAATACCAAAGACGAGAAAATGTTTTATTACAAATATCGCATACAAACGGTTTCTCTGTCACATGCGCCATTAAAAGAGTTTTTAAGTTAAATTCTTTTGAAAATGCTTTATTACACACATCAAACGGATATGGTTTTTCTTTGTATGCGTTCATAAACATGCCTTTAAATACTGCTCTTAAGCAATAGCCTACAGGAAAAGTCGCATGTATATGATTTCTCTTTTTTATGCCGCCGTAAATGATTCCTTAAACTTTGGCAATGAGAAAACGCTCTACTACATTACCCACAAGAATGTGTCTCTTCCACTGATATAAGTAATAACAAATTCGTTCTGAAAAATACTCTACTCTATTATTCACACGCGAACATCACCTCCTTTGTAACAGTTTGGATAGGAATTTCAAGGAATCATACAAACTAATTTTCTTTCTGCATATACCGCATACATTAAGTTTGTCGTTTGCATGAATTTAAAGATGTTTCTTTAGGTTTGTTTGGTGAAATATATTTTCCTACTTGAGCCATAGCAAACAAATTTTTACTTTGTGCATGCGTATAAAAAAAATTCTCATTTGTATATTATTAAACAATATTAGATAGTGTAAATGAAAAGTTGAAACCACAATATCTGGAGAAACTGTTTTCTTTTTCAATGAGGTGGATTTAATCCATGGTATTTCACATGATGAAGTTTAGATCTATGAATTTTAGAACAGTCTGAACTTCTTATCACTGTCTTTTTCACGTTGTTTTTGCTTGAAAGAATGTAGTCACTCCGTAGTCTTTTTCACTGTCATGGAACACTTCGAAATTACAACATTCATCAAGATTCCTCAGAATGCGACTTTGAAATCTAAATAAAATAAAAAAGTAAATGGTATTTTAAACACAGGGATAGGAATAATACTGAAACTTATCCAAGGGTTAAAACATATCAAACCTTTAACTTTATATAAAATTTATCTTAAAACATATCTTAAGCATTATTAGTAACGATATAAACTCTCACATACAGGGCGATTAGAAAAGAATACCACAAGTTTGAAGTGTTTCATCTTTTTAACAAAAGAACTCGGAGATTTTATGTAAAATTCATTTTAAGAAAGGGGACTTTCTAAAGTTTTATGTGATTGGCCAGTTGTCTGGCTCACGGCGCTCTTCTACGCATAACAAGATTTTTTTTTTAAAATTCATACTTCGATTCTCACAAAAATCTAGTAAAAAACGCGACTACTAAGCTTGGATTAGTAACATTCCTAGAAATATCGCAAAATGCTTAATTTTTCTAGAGAATTCTTTCCTTCGGAATAAAAATTTGATATTTCAAAACCCGTGACAAAAGAAAATAAACGTTCGAATGGAGGCTTCAAAAGTCAGGAAAAACTTTAAAAATCAATAATTGGACATAAAGCCAGAATTTCTGAGTGAGCATTAAGAAATAAAATCTATACCACTTGATGAGGTTAAAAACGGCGAAGCGATACGATCTATAGAATGGAAAAGTTCGACTGAGTAATAATTTATAAATGTTCAATAGATCTAGGATTGCTCATTTTATATGACTGATGAATCTAATTGAAAGGGATAATAGCTTTTTTTCAATGTAAATTCTCTGGCCAGTACGCAAAAAATAATGCTTTACATGTCATTGGGGTATTTCTTCTCGTGATGAACAATATTGCATATTATTTCCATAACTCCTTTCGTTTTCTATTCAAGTTTTTCGGTTTGTGTTTTTATTTTGTTATAGCTTTTTATTGTTGATGCAGCCAGGGTCGGCTTCAGGAAGTGCGGGGCCAAGCGGTGTAGAGGGGATTAACGTAGGCCACGATTTGATTCTTGTCGACCCTACACCAGTTGTTATTAGTAACTTACCAAGTGTAAATGGCGTCTCGGCCTATTTTTTCGCCAACAGTTCATCAGATTTAAATTTGAAAAGTTACATAAATGCACTAATATTTTGTTTCCATCTATACCCCCCCCCCCCCCTGCTAAGCCACTGGTGGGACAAGATAGGAAAAATTTTATGAGAAAAAGAGGAATTATTATGAATATAAAAATTTCTCTTGTACGGCTTCCAAAAAAGTGTTACTTAGGTATAGGATTCGAGCGAAAAAAGCAGAGTTTGTATAAAAAAACTGAATAGCTCATGGCGTCCTAGTAAATACTTTGAATACAGTAAACTGTCTTCTCAATTTTAAGTATAAACTCCACAGAATATTTAATTTCAGCAACCGAACAAAATACAGAAACCATACTTTATGGGAGGGAGTGAAGGTTAAATATGTGAAAGTTTTGCACGGGATTACTGGTTCATATCTTCATAATATTAATTATTAAAATCACTTCTGGGAAACAATTTTGTAAGGAAACTTATTTTATTTTTAAAACATTATTTAGTTTGTTGAATATGCTTTCAAATTTTTGTACAAGGTGCTCAATGAAATCCCGACTTCAACTGATAAGTAAGATTGAAATGAATTAAATGAAAATGAAGCTGTTCAATTATACTCTTAAAAATTATAATTTGAAGGAAATATTATCCATTTTGTACCAATGTGAACATGAAAAAATATCACAAATATGTCTTGTTTCTCAAAATGTCATTTTCACTAAAGCCTGTTGTCAATCAAGGCGACTTAAAAGTAGAGATTGTGATTATCCAGATTGTTTCTTTTAAAAGAATTTTTTAGGAGAAATATCAAATTATTAAATTTACACTCTTTTTCAAATAAGCAAGAATTTTCCATCTTAAGCTTTTCAATTGTTTGCGTTTAATCCAAAATAAATAAAATTGATTATTAAGATTTCACTTATTAAGAAAGAATATGTAAGAAAGCTGAGAATTCAACAGAAGACCAGATAATAAAAAATGCCGTCCTTAACTGGCTGAAAAATATCCGTCCAGTTTTCTTTTAATATATTTTAAGCATTTATCTATAATTTATATTTTTCATTTGTCTTCTATTACTGGTAAATTAAAATATTTAAGGGACTGTGATTGATTTAAAAAATTCATTTGCATTATTAGAAAAAATTAATTTGATAAATTATGAATTAGATAAAAAAAATCACTTTTTATGGTTCGTAAAAAGAAAGTTAAACGATAGCCCAGTGGTTGGGTAGTTGAATTCGGAATTAATTAGGGGAAAGCTGGAAATTGTTTTAACCCCTTCAGCTTAGGTCTGGAATGAACATACTAAGTTTTCCGACTCCGGCGAGGTGCGCGTTAGCCGCTGCGTGCAGATTTGTAGTCAGAAAATAGGACTTTTTCAATAATCGAGCAATATCTCAAAAACAACTCATGCTATAAAAAACATTGTAATAAAAAAGTTGTAGAGCTTAAAATTCTGAATAAAATGAGTACCAACACTTATTATATTCAATCAAAATTAAGCTTACAACTGCGCTTCAAAGTACTGCCTAAATCGCTAATCAAGCGCTTGAAGCGAAAATGGACCAATTTATAGGTTCACCCTACCTCCAATTATTATACATCCATTTTAAATTTGATCATGATGCTTTTATAATTAGTTCAAGGCTTTATTTAGTATATTTTGAAGGAAAGAACCACTGTTATTATGATTTAACAAAGGAAAATATCACACGAAAGCTTCAACAATGACTGAGAGCGTAATGAAAAACAAAGACTTTCAGTTTAATACTTATTATTTAATTACGCATAATTGAAGTGATATTAAATAGATAAAAAAGTTTTAGATATATTTCAATTTTTTAGATGTTTAAGGTTAGTCATAATCATTAATGTCGGTTGGCTTACTGTCACTTTACTCCACTTGCAACTTTTGATATTCTTCCTCCAAGTCAACTTCTAAAATTATCTCCTCCATCCTGATATCGATTTCAGCCTCTTGGTTAGCTAAGTTTGTAATGATGCTATCTTCTAGAGAATTGGTACACCCTTGTCCTTTGTAGTGATAGCAAATCGTAGAACTTTTAATACCAGATTTCCTACAGGTGCAAGTCAAATTACACCCTTTTGCGCACTTGCAATGATATCATAGAGAGAAGGGCTGGAGCAGCTGGTTCCTTGTGGGTGGTGACTGAGAACAATCCATGTTCGGTTTCTTTCCAACACCAATCTAAGGGCCTTTTGGCAAATCCACTCCAATGTTTAACTTGTAGGTATGTATGGAGAGAGTGTTCACGTGCAGCTGCTGTAGTGGGAGGGAGAAATACTAAAATGAAATTATTTTTTACCAGTGATTTTTGAAAAAGTTTAAATATCAGAGAATCCCTTGCTTCTTCACTTTTCTTTCTCTCATACAGGGCTATCAAAACTTTTTGTCCTGCTTCATCTATGTTATTCAGGCATGAATTTTCATCGCGGAAAATGTTCACAACTTGTTGCAGTTCAGAACATTGATAAATTTCTTCTTCACCTGCCTGAAAAGAGCAGATATGATATCTCAACCACTGAACGCATGAAGAAACAAAATATTGTCCCTTATTTGTGGAGCAATGTTCAGGGTTGCTGCATACTTCTGCTTTTCTTCTCCCGGGCTTTAAGAAGAAAATGTTTTCGGAATTAGTAGATGCTGCTATTATAACCAAGAGGTCGATATCTTCACTAACAACCACAACACATTGTGACCTTTTCTCTATTTCTAAAGCACTTTTGATTATTAGATAATCAGCATATTCCTCAGCTTGCTTCACAACAAAACCTTCATTTTGAAACTTAACACATAACATATTTATAAGCCTTTGATTGTTCTTATAATTTGATCAAAAAATTATCTTGGGACATAGTGGTTGACATCGATTCATCAAACATAGCATAACCTACATAGTTTCTAACATAGATTACATAACATAGTTTCTTCACAACAGTAACAATGTCCCTTGTACAATGCAACTTGCTTACTTAAAAGAGAACTGGGAACTTTTATTCCTTCAGAGTCTTTCTTTAAAATTTATCGAAATCATTTTTTTTTATTTCAAGCGCAGTTTAAAATTTTTGAAGATTTCTTTTGCAAAATAACCAGTAATTTATTTAAAATGCGTGCAATATCTGAATGCAGAAGAATCTTAGAATTATTTTGAAGAACTTTCCTAGGATGAGAAATCCATTGCTACTAATTAATAAGCACGCTTTCAATCATTGCTGAAGCTTTCGTGTGATGTTTTCCTTTGTTAAATCATAATAACAGTGGTTCTTTCCTTCAAAATATACTAAATAAAGCCTTGAAATAATTATAAAAGCATCATGATCAAATTTAAAATGTATGTATAATAATTGGAGGTAGGGTGAACCTATAAATTGGTCCATTTTCGCTTCAAGCGCTTGATTAGCGATTTAGGCAGTACTTTGAAGCGCAGTTGTAAGCTTAATTTTGATTGAATATAATAAGTGTTGGTACTCATTTTATTCAGAATTTTAAGCTCTACAACTTTTTTATTACAATGTTTTTTATAGCATGAGTTGTTTATGAGATATTGCTCGATTATTGAAAAAAGTCCTATTTTCTGACTACAAATCTGCACGCAGCGGCTAACGCGCACCTCGCCGGAGGGGGGAAACTTAGTATGTTCATTCCAGACCTAAACTGAAGGGATTAAAACAATTTCCAGCTTTCCCCTAATTAATTCCGAATTCGGCCTTTTTTTACGACCCAACCACTGGGCTACAACTAGATTCTAGATGTTTGTTTCATGAATAATATTGACCACTTTTTTGGTGACTGGTGTTGCCAAATTACTCTCTCAAAATAATAATTAGTACTACTATAATAATTGATAGCTAATGATAAATTCATAGCTTACCATGGACATTTAAAATTTGATGATTTTTTCTAATAAATTGGATAAGGCTTTAGAATGGATTGCGCATTAAAATGCATTCAAAACAGATGTCAAACAATCCTTTTTTTAAGTTCAAATTCCATTAGCCTGATTAAGACATTTACTACCTACAGATCACAGGGAAAACTTGTGCAATTAGTATACTGATTGTGTATGAGTGTCACAAAAGATTGTTACATGTATACTTGTAGATGAAAGAGAACACTTCTGCAATCAGGATATTGACTGTGGGTATATGAGGGTCAAATAAACACTTTAAATTATGAGTTTCAAAGGATGCATCATTTGATACATGCATATGTAAAAAGGAAAAATATTGATAAGGATGTATCAAGAGGATATAAAAGGAAAAATATTGATGTTAGAAATTCTTCTATCATTCACAATGTATATTATTACTTTTAAAATCTGGCTATAGTAAAAATGGCTCTTGCAAAAATAAAACACAAACTAAATCAGCCAATCTTAGTTAGAAAGTATAAAATGTTGTTCATGAATACTCATTAACTGTAAGATAAAATATTATTGTGTTGAGGCATCTTGCATTTTGGTTCCTTTTTGCCTATTCATAATTTCTAGACTAATAATTTTTAGCATGACATCAAGGATTAATTTATTTTAAAGAAAAAAAACTCAATTTCTTTGAATATTCTTCTGTAAAACTAAATTACAGCATTAAAATTTAATAACTGAAATCATTCATTTAATGAAATCAATAATCTAATAAAGTTAATGCTTTAAATGAATTGCAATTTCAAATATCAGATAAACTTCATACAGATATTAAAGAACCTTCTTAATTTTCCAAATTCAGAAAATAACAATAGAAAAATAATTTAGTATTTAATCTAATTAGAGAATATTTTTTACATAAAAATGTTTTCGTTCATAAAATTTATTCTATTATAATTTGTCACACAAAGAGGTTTAGCGAAAAATTTAAATACATTTTTATATGATCCTATAACAATATTTGGTTGATTCAACAATATTTGGACCCAATTATAAAAGAAATCAGATCAAATGAACACATTTAAAGTAAGGTAAAGATTGAATTAATCTTGATACAGGATTAAAGTTCTAATGGCAAGATAAAATTTTTCTATGAAATTCACTTCATCTTTACATTTTTAAAAATTAATAAATTCCCATGAAGCAAATATTATATAAACGAATATCTCCTATACACTGTAAAAAGTTGTGTTGAAGGACAAGTCTTATTTTGTTAACATTTTAACATATCAAAATAATTAAACACTGCAGTTTATAAAGATAATTTTTTTAAAATTATAAATACAAATTATTACTGATAAAAATTCGAAAATTAATTCAAAAAATAGTAAAATAATTCATATTTCTACAAGTATATATGTGTGAGAGTAGTAGAATGTACACATGTATTTAGCTTGATAATCTAATCGCAAATAGATTATAAACGATATTTTTAAAAATTATAAAATAAAACAGTAATAAGTCACCTACCTAATTAGACATAACAGAATACCTCTCACTATACAATTTTTTAATATATAACAGAATTTTGCTCTCCTTGTATAAAATGTTAAAATGCACAATAACTAAACCACGCGATTGTCACTCCAAATCAGTATATTACAAAACATAATCAATGCATTGAAGTACAACTTCATTTTAGTAGAATGCATTTATTAATAATTTATTAGCATTATTCTTAATAAACTCTATAAAATGATTGTAGACCATAAGATCAGAAGAGCTTTCGCATATTTTTTAAATAAAAAATAAATTTATTCGGTTTAAACTAAAACTGCAATACAATTCCCACATAAAACTTTTTGAGCGATAACTTACCAAATTTGGTACTAGATTTAACATTACTGTTGGAAGTCATCTTAAACGGTTAGCAAACTTGGCGACGATATTTTCCATAGATCTTAAGCCTAACCACTATATCATATTCTACGATGCGAGTTATATCAAATACTCAAATCAAAATTACGTCTAATTTTAATACTTTAAAATGTGAAATAGATATGAATTTATTAAAGCTTACATAATAATATTCTGTTGTTTTCTTTCTAGCTTGTATGGAGTGCAATCCCAAATGTTACTTTTGAGACAATAACCAACCCTTGCATTTCTGCCTGCTGAAGCCATATACCCGCCACGCCAAGTTCTTCGTGTATTATTGACGTTCACTTCGCGCTTTCGTATCTATGGAATCGATTCTCCTCACATTCGGAATGGTGGATTCGTTCATGGGTCGAGATCTAAATATTAAATGTAATTAAGAGAAAAAGTTACTTTAACAAGACGCTTTAAATAATTAAACTTTTATTTATGTTATTCAACATTTTTTATTGTATAAGTAATATGAAACTTTAAAAATTATTCATGGGTATATTTTTGTAAATAGTATTTGATAATTATATAGTATATGATAATATATAGTATAATACAATAATGTTAATTTTCGTCATAATTAAAATATATTTTAATTAACGGTAATTACTTAATTAGATATATTATTTATTTACTATTAACTATCAGTAATATCTAAAATAATTTATGATTTTTAATTCAATTTTATAATTTGCCTCAATTTACATAGAGAATTAATCTCGAGTAATTTATCTATATAAATTCACATCTAATGTTAGTTTATTTTATATTATTTAATATAAAAATAAATTTAAGTTTCTTTTATAATACTTAATTATATTCTAATTTGTTTTACACATCAACTAGCAATATAATTAAAATTTATTATATACTAGTTGAAATACCCGGCGTTGCTCGGGATAAAAATATTTTTAAATCCAAGTTCTCATAACACTTTCAACTTAATAAACGAGTTTTTCGCAGCAGCGTCTTTCGTTGATTTTCATTAATCCACTGCCCTCCTCTCTAACCGTCTCTACCAGCAGTTTAACACACCTCTTCTTTTTTTCTTCTTAGTTTGAACCATCTGGGAAGATTCTAGTAGTCCTTCGTATTCCATTTCCCTCTCCCCAGCATTGCTAAGTCGACAACGTAAGCTCTTTCATATCTTGGATTTTATTGCTATTATCCGAACTACAATTTTCTTCTCTTTAGTGTTGGCCACTGACCGGAAAAAACAGCAGAGTGTTCTTTCTTTTCCCCCTTAATTTCGCTCCCTCCGGTAGGAAACGGGCTCAATAATCTTGAAGGATTTTACACACTCATTATGATCATTTCCCTCCCTCCTTCCCTTTCTTTTCTTCTCTTTCCAGATCCAGGCATGAGGCGAAACCCATACGGCTGTCATCCCCCATCAGGCAGTGGAGACCTCCCACCAGGGAAGGATCATCCGATCCCAACATCTAGGTCGATTTCATCTCTTCAGTCAGGCCCACTGGTATCATCGTATTAGGCTCGAGGATTATGGCCCTTTGAGACCGTGCGCCTCGTCTAAACTACCATCGCTGTGTGTGTTATGATCATTTAAAAATTTGTAAAATTAAATGAAACATCGTGGAAAGAAAATAATTAACATCATTGGATTGTGATGCAAAAATATTGAAAGATGCATATGCTACGAAATAAAAGCGAAAATAAAAATTCTGCTTTCTGTTAATACTGAAAGAAAACAATATTTTTTATCATAACTTTCACGTAGAAATACGGGAATGAAGGATTTGATAAAATGATAAATTGGTTTGAATATAATTACAATAATAGAAGGCATTGTTACAAATTGTGTATGGGATAAATTTGAAATATTGGTTTATGTGGAGTTTACGGTATCGACTTACTTCGTTCCTATTAAGATCGCCAACTCTTTGCCGCCAAGAACGGTGATGAGAGAACATTTGTTTTGGATGCGTCTAGATGTTTTTAACGAGTGACAAGCGCGCATGCGCTCAAATTCATATTTTCATCGGTGTTTTGCTTATCAGGCTATATTGCTCCATTTTTCGATTGGACTGTTTTGTTCAACTCTTCGATGCAATTGGTCGATAAATTCGAATTTGAATAAAACTTCGTTTGGAATTCTTCGGATGGAATATCGTTTTAGTACAGTGTATGTTATTCTGTGTGTTTCGTTTTTCAATTAATAAGCGAAACTACAATTATTCCACTACGCTGAAAGCGAAACCATACTAAAACGATATGATATGATACTAAACTGATGTTTTTTTAAGTTAAAAAATTTGTCCGGTACACGCTTGAAATGCCGCAGGCATTGCGTGCGGAAAATCTAGTTTTCGGATTTTTTTAAATACCTATATTCCTAACATTCAATGAAAAAGCGAAGCTACTAGTTTCCTGCTATGCTGAAAGCGAAGCCGCTGATGTTTTTTTAAGTTAAAAAAATTTGCCCGATACACATTTGAAATGCCGCAGACATTGCATGTTCAATCTCTAGTTTTCAGGTGACGCATCCGCAAGAGAGCAATAAAAAGCTCACTGCACATCCAAAACAGTATTTGGCGACGGCACATGAAATTGCGCCAAGAAAAATTGGCGAGAAACAGATGGGTACCGTAAACTCCACATTTGCCGAAATACTTATTAAATTAAGGAAAAGAACGCTTGACATTTAAATTGCATCATTAAAATATAATTTTCTGCTCTTTAAGATGGTATGTAAATCATCTACGTGCAATATATTTTTCGGATGATTTTGGCGAAAAACTGAGATAAAACGCCGAAAATTGTCTTAAATTTCGTTATTTATTTTTATATCTTAGCAAGACATGTTTTTAAAGTTGAAAAAAGTACAATTAATCTTGTAACGGACCCCAGAATGGCATGTGCAAACTTCATGTTGAAACTATTTACCGTTTAGGAGGAGTTCTTGCTACATATAGACCGTTAAAACATCTTTCTTTCCCTCCCTTTGTCCTCTTCCTACGATAGGAAACGGACTAAGAAATCATGAGGGCTTAACACACACTAATTAGGATAATTTAAAAATTTGTGAAAATTAAACAAAGCATCGAGGAAATAATTCACTAATGTTATTTAATCACTGTGCTACGACAACCGGAAGTAAAAAGTCTCATTTGTTGTTCATGTAACAAAGAAAACAATATTCTCTAATATTCCAAAGGAAAAAAACTGTTTACTTGTTAGTACGGTGCGCATAGTGATACATCACAAAGCAAATGCACGTGATATTTTAAGTTTTTAATTTCTTAAATCATTTTTAACGATCCCTCATTTTTAATTACTTCTACTTCCATCATAATAAGCGCACTACGACTTTCATTTCGAATCACGAGAGTCTTCCAGGAAAATCCCCTTTTTGCCGTATATAACCTCTCAGCCCACTGTTAACTGCCCTTTTTGATTCAAGCATGTAAGCTGACAACAACAGCGCGCCGCTCGGGCGCAACCTCTTTAATCCTGGTCATGGAACTAAGCATAAAATGATCCTTTTACCTATGAAAAGGTAACCTATCATCAATGGTTGGATAAACGAAAATTCAATCAACTAAAGTCTTTTCCTTGACTCAGATATTCTACATTTCACCTTTATTAAAGGTGCTTCATTGAGTCGACATGGATATATTCTCCTGCTTCTTGTAGACCCCGTATAATGGGTTTTAAAAGCCGCCATCAGCCGCACCTGCTCAACAATAACGAGTTTACATTCTTCCGGCTGAAGATGAATTTTAGCATCTTTCTAGTGTTTGGTACGGATTTTATCAGATCATCGTTGAAATAACGAAGTCGTGTTATATTATCTACAACATTCATCCTACCACACCCTGATTATCACTCGTCGCGGTGATAATTTCTAGTGTTGTGCAACTCATCCATCTTCAAGTTATTTCAATACCGTCAGCTTCAAGCATTTAGTTCATCTATTTCACCATGTCTTCAAATATGCCTTCAAGTTGTGTTCTACAATGTGTCAACGTTTCGATAACACAGTGGATTACTTTTCATATAATGCGTTAACCACAAAAGCCAAATAAAATATTTCTTCAATATTAAAGTGCGCACGACAAAAAAAAATATTATTAGCTGGTGGGGAGAAAAATAAATAAAAGCGATCATGATTTTTTTTAAAATTTATTTTTGTGTTCGTATAAATTTATTTGAACAGTGAAATTGCTATGACATAATAATTCTTTAAAAGTATTTTAATCGTTAGTTTTGTTTTGGTGTGATATTAAATATTATACAGATCAGTATATTTGGTAAATTTTGAAATATATTCTATTGACATATTAATTTGAATTTATTTGGTATCATTATATTTTGAGATGTTGTTTTATTCTTTATAAATAATAGTTTATTTTACATATGTCTGAATTTTAGTATTTGAATTTTCATGAAATTATACTGAATATTAGTATTATTATTCTAAATATTTAATTGCAATAGTAAAGTAAACAGTTTAAAATGTACTTATTTGAAAATTTCCTTAAATTAAAAATTTTCCCCTAACTTGTAAATAATTTTTCCTGCATGAATTTAAGATCTGGTAAAATAGTTAAAATGAATGAAAAAATTAATGATAAACCAGATGAATCTGGTACTATAATGCAGGCTAGTAATTCTATCAATATTATTCCTTTTGATCCCAACAACTCTATGAATGAAAATGCTTGGCTTAAATACTTTAATGATAAATATCAGCAATATAATTTAGATTTTGAATGGAAATTAAACAATATAACAACATACTTAAAAAAAAGTTCCGTAACTGAATATGTTAATTTATATGATACAATTAAGACTTGGGAAGAATTCACTTCATTTGTAACTGAAAGATATATCTCTCCTAACCTAGTCAATCTAAATGATTTCACTTTGAAATAACTCAAAGAAGATGAAGACATTACTCAATATTTTCAGAAAAAATTAAAAATAGGCAAGCAGTTAAATTTATCTTGAAGGACTTTCAGATGGCCTGCCAGTCGATTTAAAACAACTTCTTGCTCTAAATTCCCCTAACAATCCTACAGAGTGGCTCATAAAAGCATTAAATTTAAACAAAATACAAAAATCTTGCAAAAAATCAATTAAATCCTAGCCATTCTTCAACCCAAAATGTAGAAACAAACTTTTACGGTAATCAACCACAGCCAAGAAATTTTAGGCCCCATAATTTTACACCCATACAAAATTTTTGCCAAATAACTTTCAGCCAAATTCCAAAATTCAATCCCCCCAGGCAAAATTTCAAACCAAATAACTATTACCCAACTCCTCGCCCCAGAAAAAATTTTAGACCTTCAGTAATGATGACACTCATTTTCAAAACAAATTGCCACCTTCACCATGCTGGCTTTGCACAAATCAAGGAATTTCCAATGCTTATCATTGGGTACAAACTTGCCCTTTTGGACTTTCCGCAGGACAATTACCATCTCCCAATCCTGTTCCACCTAACTTTTACCCTCCAAAAAAGGAAAAAAAAAACAATGACAATTACCAACAGTATCCGGAAACTACAAAAGAAATCCGTTTACATGTATTTTAGACACTGGTTCGACAATCTCATTAATCCCATGTGATTTTGTGATAAATGCTCAAGGTATAACTGTACAGCAAACCCGGGGTACAATTAGCATAACTAAAACATGTACATTTTTATTAAAAATTGATACCATAAACAAAACTGTGACTATGCATGTCCTAGATCATATTTTACCTTACATAATCCTAGGAATGCCAGAACTGACAAAATATGACATAACTATAGACTGCATTCACTATATCTCAGAATAGAAAAAACTTACACAAAATTCAAAATGATAAAAACAATTCAAATGATAAAAACAAACATTTTTTTTTGCATATTTCTGAATGTAAACAAACTCCCATTGTTCTCAGACCACTGAAGATCAGTTTAACCTTTCTCAGTCTGTCACAGAGAATAAAAGTCAGTTAAGAAAAGAAGTAAAAGATATAATTAAAAATTTTAATTCAATTTTCTCAAAAGACAAATATGATGTTGGTGAACTTAGAGTTGAACTTCAAAGAATTGTGCTCAGTTCTGACTTACCAGTTAGTCTGAGACCTTATCGTACTTCAACTATTGAGGAACAATAAATAAAGAGTCAAGTTGAGAAATTGTTGCAAGCCGGTATAATTAGAGAAAGTAATATTGCCTAATCGGCCCCAATAACTTTAGCTTTTAAACGCGATGAGGGTAATAAGACTCGATTACGCATAGATTTCAGAAAATTAAATGTTCTATGCAAATCAGACTCTGAACCCTTACCCCTCATGGATAGTCTACTAGATAAATTATCAAAAGCAAAAAAATTTTCCCCTTTGGATTTGGCTTCTGGGCAATGGCATGTGCCCATTCACCCCAAAGATACTGAAAAACTTGCTTTCTGCACAAATTTCGACTTGTATGAGTGGTGCAGATTACCATTTGGCATTAAAGTAGCTCCCGCAAATTTTAATAGATTAATTCGAAAAATATTAACTAAATATAAAATTGATTTTGCTTGTAATTATTTCGACATCATTGTGTACTCTTTATCTGAACTAGAACATTGGAAACATCTTAAAACAATTTTTGAAATATGTGAAAAAGAAAACATTAAATTGAAACTATCCAAATGTGTTTTTGCCCAAACTAAAATTAATTTTTAGGGTTATGAAATTGAACAAGGTAAAGTTTCCCTAATAATGCTAAAATTAAAACTGTAAAAAAATTGAAATCTCCCACTAATGTTAAAGAATTTCAAAGGTTCTTAGGTTCTGTAAATGTTTACAATAAATTTATTCCTCAATATGCTAAACTTAGATATCCTTTAAATCAACTTTTGAAAAAAGATGTAAAATTTAATTCGACAAATGAATGTCAGGATGCATTCGACAAACTTAAAGAAACCCTAACTACTAAACCAATTTTAAATTTATATAACCCTCATGCAACTTGTCACGTTTTTGACGATGCATCATGAAAAAGTGTTGGAGCTGTTTTAAAACAACCTGATGCCTCTAATATTTTACATCCAATAACTTATCATTCCAGAACTTTTAGAGACTGAAAAAAAGTATGCTATAACTAAGTTAGAATGTCTTGCAATAGTATATGTTTTAAATAAATTTTACTATTACCTCCACGGTCAAAAATTTGTCATTCATACTGATCATGCGGCTCTTGTTTGGCTCAAATATGCTAAAAACTTAAGGGGTAGGTTAAAATAGGGTAGGTTATTCAGGTTGTCATTAAAGTTAAGTATGTTTGACTATGAAATTAAATATCAAAAAGGTCCCACTAACATTGAAGCAGATATGTTATCTATGCATCCAGTTCCCCACCATCTTCAACATTCAGTACATTTGTCAGACGTAAATGAAATAAAAACTCAACAAAAAATGATAATCTCTGTCGAACTAAGTATCATGAAGTTAAAGATGCAATATAAAAAAGAAAAATTTGTATAAAATAGGTTGTCCTATTTTCATTAAGACTTAAATTGTTAAATCAAGCTCATGAACAATTTTGCCATCCTGGTATCCAAAATATGTTAAATTTAATTACCCCTTAGTATTATTGGCCTAATATTACCTCTGATATAACTGAATTTGTTAAACATTGCTCTTGTCAACATAATAGAAAACGAAAAACAAAAAAGATTTGGCTTAAGTACCTCCTACTAGTACACCTTTTGAATGTATTTCTGTATACAATGTTGGAGATTTTAATTATTACAATTCAACAGAAAAATTTTGATATTGTAATTGACGATGCAACAAGACATGTTTGGGCTTTTCCTTCAAAAAATTAAAATTCTGAAACTTACATTAATATTTTTAAACAAATTTTCCAAATTCAAGTCCCTGTAAAATTATTAACTGATAGAAATGGTACGTTTACTTCTTCTAGATTTAAAAAATTCTTAAGAAATTATAATGTGAAATATCTTTTAACAACCGCCAACCATCCCCAAACGGATGGCAAATTTGAACACGTTAATCAATCATTAGTAACTTGGCTTAAATGTAAAGTTAATTCCTCTTCCACTAAAGTTCCTTGGACCAAATTATTAGAAAGTGTTACTAATGAATATAACTTAACTCCCCATTCAATAACCAAATATCCTACTGCATATTTGTCGCTTGGTACATTACCTTATGATTCTTCTATTGGTCAAAATAATTATTATGAACCTGTTAACGAAGCTCGTAATTTGGCTTTACAAAGAACAATAGACTACCATAACAAAAATAAAATAAGATGTGATATTGTTGTTTATGAAGAATTCCATTATCCTAATACTAGAAAAATTAAGTCCTCCTTTTTCTGGCCCATATGAAATTATTAAATAATGTTCTGAAATAACTTATGAAATTAATAAACCAAATCCTTTAACAAAAGAACCTGCACAAATTTTGCACATTTCTAAATCAAGATGTTTTTATTCACCAGATAAAGTTAAATTAAGCCATGAATAGTAAGTTAATATTATTTATGAAAAAAATGCCTTGCCTTTGTAAGTCTGTCCCTTTTGTAAGAGTCAGTCCGTTCAAAAATCATTTCCCCATGGAGGGCTGAATCTTGAATATTTTTCTTCTTTGGTGTTGTTGCCCAAAGAACAAAATGATGATAAATGAAACCAGTCTTACTGTCAAAAACAGTGTTTAACAATATTGTGTTCTGTTTTGTACATTGTCTCTCTCTTTCTCTCTGGGAGAATGCATGAAACAGATCACAAACCTAGTCCCTTTTTTGCCCAGACTTGGTGATACTTCCAGTTTCAACATTAAAAATACTGTTGTCACTGATGTTATACTATTTTTAGAGTCACGTACACTTAGATATTTACATTTAAATTATTTGTCATATTAAGAAATCAGTAGCTGATTTAACGATTGAAAGAACTTTTCACCACGTTAGTCGAACTTTTTTACAGTCAACTAGTTAGTGTTTATTGGAGTACTCCATGGAACAAGATATATAATAGAAGATTTTTGTGAACATATTATTGAAGTAATTTTTATATTTAAATTAATATTTTCTGTTTTTATAAATATATTTGCATTTATATTTTTGATTGTACTCATTGAAGTGCATTTGAAATATTTGGATATCTTATTGTACATTTATTGTTAATATTATTAAATTCAAACCCATGACCAGCAATTAAAGCCATTCATCAAAATTTTAATAGTACATTATAACTTGTTCAGCTTCGCAGGTTCTGCGAAAGAAAGGGCCCTGCTGTCGTACAACTCTCGCGGAGGGGTGAAATTGTGAAATTTTAAGTTTTTAACTTTCTTAAAACATTTTTAACGACCCGTCATTTTTAGTTACTTCTACTTCCGTCGTAATAAGCACACTACGACTTTCATTTCGAGACACGAGTCTTCCGGGAAAATCCCCTTTTTGCCGTAAATAACCTCTCAGCGCATTGTTAACTGCACTTTTTGATTCAAGCACGTAAGCTGACAACAACAGCGCGCCGCTCGGGCGCAACCTCTATAATCCTGGTCATGGAGCTACGCATAAAATGATCCCTTTACCTATGAAAAAGTAATCTATCTTCAATAGTTGAATAAAGGAAGATTGAATCTACTAAAGTCTTTTTCTTTGACTCATATATTCTACATTTCACCTTTAATAAAGATGTTTCATGCATATATCAATACGCCATGAAGAATACGCTACTGCGCATACCGCAGGGTTTGTCAGAGAGAGTTGTGCGCCGATTACCGGAGGTTTGGCGATGAGTAATGTAAACAAATTCGCGTCATCCGCAATATCCAGACGTTTCTCCTCCCTAACTTTCTTTCTAAAGGTTAGATCGAGGATTTCAATAGCTTGAAAAATTCCCGCGCAACGCGGATTTTTTTGCAAAAAACTTGCGTAATTTGGTCCAGTAGTTTCTTAGTCTATAAGACACACAAATAGCAACATTGCCTTTCATACATATAGATTGTAACTATACATTCGTGACATAACTACAATTTTTTTTGTAGAAGTAAGTTATCCTATTATAAAAAATAAATATAAACTTGGTCTTTTTAAATCATATTTCATTTCAATAAATTGTCAGAATTTTAATGTACAGTAGTGTTTTGCAGCGTTTAGTATTTATTGTTTGCGTATTTGAATTGTAAGGATTGCGGTTAGAAGTTATTCGTTGAAATGTGATTTCATGAAATTGAAAAGGAAAGTCAAATCTAGTTCTAATTTTTGTACAACAAAAAAACTGACCAATCTGTTCAGGATTAAATTTTCGAAATTTCAATCGATTGTTCCTATTTAGAATTTCTCTAGAATTATCTGTCTATAGTTTTATCCCAACTGCAGCAGTTTCGGAACAGAAATTAAAATTACTGAAAGTAAAAAATAATAAAGTGGATCATAAAATAAACATGATATGATAGTAAATAAGGCAATGTGAAAATTTATGCAGAATCCCTTCAATGAAAAAAAATTTAGATTTTTGGGTGTTTCTGATAAGAGATGTGTGAACGCGATTCTTAAATTGTTTTTATATCTAGAATGTAAGTTTCTACAGTTTTAGTTGAAAGGTCTGATTAATTTCTGCACTCTAAAATTAGTAAAGACTCTCGATGCTGTTCTGAAATTTTTAAGTGTCTGCAATAAATCTATTTCATTTGGAATGAGGCAACTTATTTTCAAGATATTCACTTCTGTGCTTTATCTCTGGTTGATATTTCACTGTGAATACAAGCTTCTAAAATATCTTTATTTGGTCCCCAAAATATTGTTGTAACCGAGGTATTACTGTATATAAATTTCTAACCGCTTTCTGATTGCACATGGTTTATTGTGTTAAACACAATCTAATATTGGCTCGAATTATAGAGTTTATTACATTTCCAATTTCAAAAAATTCCTTTGTTATTCTTATACAATTTTTGTTAAAATTAAAGTGCACTTCAAATTGTAGCTACAGAATCAAATTAATATTTGAGAAGCAGCAGCTTTCTTTTTCAAAAATGGCAGCTTATTACGTTCAAAAATTTAAAGCGGAAATTACTTCGTCGGATAAATAAATTTAATTGCAAATTAGTAACATAAAATACAACTATTTCAAACAACCTCCATATGTTACATTTTGTTGATATAACAGAATCATTTTCAGTTATAAGTTTTAAATGGACAAACCAGCTGGTCGCCGAAGGCAGCTAGTCTGTGCAATAAAAGAGCTAAGAGATCTTATCTATAAATCATTTTAAAAGGGGACGTTTTAAAGTTTTATTTGATATGGCCTATTGTCGTGCTTCGATTGGACGGACAAACTATTTCCCGTTTACAGATTCCGCAGTAATATTGACAGAGATATAAAGGGTATACCAAAAAAAGTGCAACAAGCTCTTATTTCCTTATATATTGATTGTCGACATCCAATTACAAAGTTTCATTAAATAAGGTGAGAATCTGTACAAAAACACCTTGGCTTCAAAGAGGATTAGCAAAAAAAAAAAAAAAAAATTAAAAAATTACATTTTTTTACGGCCTTATAGTGCAAAAATGTCAATCCATAAAATGTTTCTCTTACATTAATCTTTTAACGTACAAAGTTGCACGCTTCTATCTGCAAAACTTACAGAGCTATAAGAAGACAAATTTATTGACTCAGCACTTTAATACCTCTGACTGCTGTTTGATCCAGTCTTTCGACGTACATTTCCTGGATAATATATAAATTTCAATAAGTTATTAAAAGGGCGGAATCAGGAAATAGTAATGTATTTGCTAACTCTTGTTAAGTCTATAAAATACTCAAATAATACATTAATAGAAGAATTCTCAAAAATAGTTCATCTTGTAAAACTTCGAAAAAAATATCTAAAGCAGTGACGGTTCATCCGCTCAGAAACAAGCGTCGCTTTAAAAATTCTACTAGAATACAATTCAAATACAATATTTCAAAAAGAGTTTTAAAATTAAAAAGCATAACTTTGTAGCTGTAATTATCTGAATTGTATTTTAGAAAACTACCGTCGAATCCTTTTTTCGGTGAGTGACTTATAGGAACAGAAAACGAATACGTTTTCTGTTCTTATAACCAAAATCAGCCAAGTTCCCGCAGCGGCAACAAGGAAGTGAAACCTAAACCTAAATATAGTCAACAAAAGAGAAATCGAAGAAAAACAAATCATGAGCCGGAAGGCAAACCTTGGTTATGACTGACGGGGGGGGGGAAAGAGCATTACATGGACTAGCGCCAAATAGGAGCATCCGGAAATCCAGTTCCGGCTAAGTTCAAAAACAGAATATAATAGCTATTCTCCTTCGCCCATTATATCACTTAGTTGCACGCACTGAGCAGATTTTGGTGCTTTCCAAAACTATTTGGTACGCAGCCCCATCCTATGCCTGCCTTACTTTTTCATTCACTTTCTGTCTTCTTTTCTCGTTTTTATCTTAGTACTGTTGATAATCGAACTCTCAGAGTGGAGAAGTAAGCAAATAAGAATAAAACCGAAAATACGAAATTTAAAAATGATTTTAGTGAGTTCTGCAGCTCTGCAGACTTAAAGGACCCGTCGCCACTCGTTTTAGGTAAAGCTTAACAATACCCACAACGCTGAAAGCAAATGATTTAATATTTTTATTCGATATTAGGCTATTTTCCTGTTATACCTAAAATTTTCATTTTCTCATATTGTCCTCCCATTCTTTATCAAGTCAAGAGTTGCAACTTTCTGCCAATGAAAACTGAGTAACAGTATGCGTCATTGGCAAATCCATGATGATTAGATGATGTTGTTACAGATTTCAATTTAAAAACTTCAAATAAAATTTGCTCTTAAAATGAACACCAAAACCTTTCGGACTTGCGATAAGCATTTTTAGCATCAGATGGTAAAAAAAGGCCTACGAGGCGGAATGTTTATGATAACACGAGATGGAATTCGAGGTAGATTCTTTTTTCTGTATATAGTTCATGTTTGTATTCTTTAGGCTGAGACTTAAATAAATTTTATCACCTTTTTCTTTGTAAAAAGACGTAGTTTTTTATATTTCTTTCGCGATGATTAATTTTATCAACACCTTTTAAAACAGATGTGTTACTAGACAAATATTTGCATTTCGCAGTTTTTATATGTCGAATAAATTTGCTCTTCTGCAATAAACATTTCCATATAAATTTGTGAGTAGCATCTCTAAATGTAAAAATTAATATATATATGCAAGTTTTGCAGATATAATCTTGAAACTTGGTTTATGCATATATAAGTGTAAGAGGAACATTTTACTCAATGACACTTGTTGCGTCGAGAGCAAACATGACTCAAGAATACTCAAATCTAGCGAACTGTAAATTTATTAAACTCATAACGGACGCTCTCTCTAGAGACAAATGTAAAACTCAGCGTTACAACAAAATCTCACATACACCTAAGGGAATGTGTCAAAAGATCAATGTTTCTCTTTTTATTTTTTTTTTGTGAAGAATGTGTTCATTTAGAGCTTGTAACTGAATTGACATCCGAAGCATTTGTTGCAACTTTAAAGCGATTTTTCTCTAGAAGAGGGAAATGCTCTAAATTGTTTTCAGACAATGCTTCTAATTTCGTTGGGAGTAACCAAGAATTGAGAAAACTACATGGCATGGTGAAAAACCCAGACGGAGTTTTATCGGGTTATTTGTCCAGTGAAGGTATTGACTGGAAATTCCTTCCACCCAGGGCCCCAAATTTCGGTGGTCTTTGGGAGGCTGGAGTGAAGTCATTCAAACATCATTTAAAAAGGGTTGTGGGCAATTCAAAATTAACTTTTGAAGAATTTCTAACTGTGACAACACAAATAGAAGGGATCTTGAATTCCCGACCTCTTGTTCCTTTGACTACTGACATAGAGGATTTGAATGCCTTGACCCCAGCTCATTTTCTTATAGGAAGGCCAATTAATTCAATTGTAGAACCCAATTTATTTGAAATTCCTGAATGTAGATTAAAAATTTGGCAAAAATGAACTAAAATGATTCAAATTATTTGGAAAAGATGGTCAAATGATTATCTTTGTAATTTACAACAACGTGGTAAATGGTTTTTGACAAGAATAATGTCAGAATTGGGGATTTAGTTATTATAAAGGAAGATAATATGGCTGTTTGCAATTGGCCATTAGGAAGAATAGTTGAGTGATTTCCAGGAAATGAACAAAAACAAACTCTTTGGGACCAATCACAGGAGTCCAGCACCCCCATCCGGTCTTACGTCGAGGGGTTGAAGAGCTAGACTTTCTGTGGAGGGAAAATCAGAGACCGTTGGTTTACTAAACATTCCGCCGGCCGTTGGCATGTTTACATTCAACTAATTGTTCAATATTTAAAATGAAATAAAAATATAACACATAAATTGAAATTAGAAATGAATATTGCACTTGATTAAATAAAAAATAATAATAAAGCAATTTTATAAGGTTAAAAAAAAACACTAATGAAATAACAAATATACTTCTAAAAACACAGTACACTACAAAAATTATAATTTTTCAATTGGCAATAAACATACCTTCGATATAGGTCTTTTGAAGAAACCTTTTGGTGTTTTCACACCCACAACTCTAATTTTATTGTCATTTCCTGGAAATCACTCAACTATTCTTCCTAATGGCCAATTGCAAACAGCCATATTATCTTCCTTTATAATAACTAAATCCCCAATTCTGACATTATTCTTGTCAAAAACCATTTACCACGTTGTTGTAAATTACAAAGATAATCATTTGACCATCTTTTCCAAATAATTTGAATCATTTTAGTTCATTTTTGCCAAATTTTTAATCTACATTCAGGAATTTCAAATAAATTGGGTTCTACAATTGAATTAATTGGCCTTCCTATAAGAAAATGAGCTGGGGTCAAGGCATTCAAATCCTCTATGTCAGTAGTCAAAGGAACAAGAGGTCGGGAATTCAAGATTCCTTCTATTTGTGTTGTCACAATTAGAAATTCTTCAAAAGTTAATTTTGAATTGCCCACAACCCTTTTTAAATGATGTTTGAATGACTTCACTCCAGCCTCCCAAAGACCACCGAAATTTGGGGCCCTGGGTGGAAGGAATTTCCAGTCAATACCTTCACTGGACAAATAACCAGATAAAATTCCGTCTGGGTTTTTCACCATGCCATGTAGTTTTCTCAATTCTTGGTTACTCCCAACGAAATTAGAAGCATTGTCTGAAAACAATTTAGAGCATTTCCCTCTTCTAGAGAAAAATCGCTTTAAAGTTGCAACAAATGCTTCGGATGTCAATTCAGTTACAAGCTCTAAATGAACACATTCTTCACAAAAAAAAATAAAAAGAGAAACATTGATCTTTTGACACATTCCCTTAGGTTATGGACCAGTAAAATCTACACCTGTACAGTTAAAGGGAAAATTGGCTGTAACTCTTTCCTTGGGAAGAGCTCCCATTAACTGCTCACAGACTACTGGTTTTGCTTTAAAGCAAGTCACGCATTTATGTACAATTTATCTACAAAGTGTTCTACTATTTAAAGGCCAATATTTCTGACGTACATGAAACAATAGGGATTGAGGCCCAACATGCAAATTCATTCTATGGTAATACTGCAATATCAAATGAGTTACTCTACCTTTAGAAGGTAATATAATTGGGTATTTTCTATCAGTACTCAACTCGCTATTACCAAGTCTTCCTCCAACTCGTACAAGACGGCTAGTATCAAGAAAGGGGTGTAGATTTCTCAATTGACTCTTTACTTACCTCACCCTTTTCTCTAAGAGAATTTACATCTTTCACAAAGTGCTCGTTTTGCACCTGCTTTAGTGCAAACAATTCAGATACCTTTAACTCACCAGACTCTAATGGACCCTTTTTCCGTTCACTCTTGTTTTTGCAATTATTTATGAACCTGTAAATATAACTTATAATACGGATTATTTTACAATAGTTATTACTTAGAGCAATTAAACCATTAGCAAAATTATTAACACCATCACTGAGCACAGAAAAACACTTAGAGTCACTGCAATTGGAGTTCTTAAGTTCATTAGAAAAGTAATTTTGGATAACAGTTGATGGAATGTCTCTTTTTGGATAGCTGTCATGGGTTAAAAACTCAGGACCACTCCACCAGAGAGAACTTTCGGAAAGTCTATCCGGATCCACACCTCTCGAGATCAAGTCAGCGGGGTTATCCTGTGAGGACACATGCCTCCACTGATCAACGATTGTGAGTTTCTGTATTTCTGAAACTCTGTTGGCTACAAACATTTTTAAGTAGCACGGTTCCTTTTGTAACCAACACAGCACAATCATCGAATCCGACCATAAAAATGTGTTGGTTATATCCAATTTCAGTGTAGAAATCACTCTAGTTACTAACTTTGCTAGTAGCACATCTGAACACAGTTCTAGTTTCGGTATGGTCAGGCGTTTTATGGGCGAGACTCTGGATTTACTGGCTATCAATTTGATGGACACTTTACCAGATCTTGAACTAGATTTGCAATATACAGCTGCACCATAAGCTGCCTCACTGGCATCAGCAAAGCCATGTATTTCGATCAAGTCTGGTTTGGGAAGCAATATACATCTGTCAACTTCAATGTCGTTGACATTTTGAAAAGCCGATGAAAATTGTAGCCACTCATCTGCTTCTTTTGCAGGAAGAGGATCGTCCCATTTTAGGTTCAGAAACCATAACTTCTGCAAAAATATTTTTGCTTTGGTGACCACTGGACCCAGAATTGCAAGTGGCTCGAAAACACGAGCTATAGTTGACAGTACTAGACGTTTTGTCACACCAAACTCCTCACTTGCAACTTTGAAGCAAAAACAGTCCGTTTTAGATTTCCAAACAACACCCAGTGTCTTAGTTTCCTCTGGATTGGAAAAGGGATAAGATTCTCCATTTACTGCTAGTTCAGCAGTATTACTACACCATTTGTGCAATGACATCTTCCCAGAACTCAATATATCAATCAATTCTCGTTGGAGGTTTTTTGCGGTTTCCAAATCATCAGAACCTGACAGCACGTCATCCATATAAAGATCTCTTTCTAAGACAGCTGCTGCTGCAGGGTATATTTTCCTTTCATCTATTGCGAGCTGTTTTAATGTTCTCATAGCCAAAAAAGGCGCACTTGCAGTCCCATACGTGACCGTTGCAAGCTCGTAAGTTTTCATTGGACCATTGTAAGAGTCCTTCCACAAAATTCTCTGAAGCTGCCTTTGCGATGGGTGAACTAATATCATCCTATACATTTTTTTAATATCCGCTGTGAAGGCAAATGCGCGTTTCCTAAATCTAACCATTACCGCGAACAAATCATCTTGTATAACCCCTGTATTGTATTGAACTGAATTAAGCGAATTTCCCGCAGTTGTCAATGTAGACGCATTAAAAACCACTCTAAGGGGACTAGTTTTACTTTCTGGGCGAAAAATACCTAAATGAGGGATATAATACGATCCGCTCTTTTCTTCAATTTCTATGATCTCATACATATACCCCAACTCAAGATATTCATGCATAAAATTTGAATAAAGTGTTAAGAGCTCAGGGTCTTTGACAAATCTATTCCATAATGAATTTAGTTTTTTAAGTGCAATATGTCTCGATTTACCTAAGCAATCTGGGTTTTCTTTCAAAGGCATTTTAACGATATATCTGCCCGATTTATCTCTCGAATGGTTATGTTTAAAGTGTTCCTCGCATAAAATACTCTCTCTACTTTTAGGTATATCACTTTCAACATTTTCAATCTCCCAAAATTGTTTAAGCGTTTGGTCCAAGTTAATTTCATGTTTTAGAAATCCACAATGTATCACGTTCTCATTTTCTCTCGAAATCCCTCCTGATACTATGAACACAAAAACAGTATTTTATAAGAGGAGATTAGAAATTGGTATACTAATTTGACCTGGTCTAAGCAATTCATAAAACACTTCCACACCTAGAAGCATATCTACTCTTTCAGGTAGATTAAATTTTTCATCTTCTAACTTTATATTGCTAAAATCTCCAATAGAAACATCAAATTTATTAGAAGGTGTTAAACCTGCTGTAATCGAGGAATCATTTAAGCCTGATACTAAAATATTTGTTTTCTCTTTCTTTAATCCTAACATTTCAACGCAATCTCGCTTTAAGAAGGACATCTCACTACCAGCGTCTAATAAGCAACGTAACCGTACCTGTTTCCCTGACTCATCAATTAAATAACAAACAGCAGTACTCAACAACGCCGAATGTTGTTTATTACAATTATTGCTCATTAAAGTTAAGCTACTCCCTTGTACGAAATCAGGAGCATTAACGTTTAGGGAAAGTTCTCCCCCTCTTGAGGGTGCATTGACCGCGTCTGCTAACCACCCCCTATTCTGGGAATCACCGGATGCACGATTTTCTTGTTTATTTCTTTCCGCGGAAACTGGCTGGTGCCATTCATCCGTTTTATGAAAATGCAGAGATTTATGACGGCGTTTTTCACAATGGCATGATATTTTTGATTTACAATTTGATACAGTATGAAAATGCAAACAATTAAAACATAATTTGTAAGATTTTTCAACTTCAATGTGTTCCTCAACAGATAACATTAAATAATTTGGCATGCTGAAATATGGTGATATTTATAACACAAAACACATTTAATACTTTTCACAGTAGATAAAAAAAAAACCTAAGACACATTTCTTACATTAGAATTTTTATGACTAGCATAATTTTCAGGTGTTGTTTTATCCCGAGATGTATAGTATAAATCAGACATGGGCAAACTATGGCCCGCGGACCAACTCCGGTCCGACGGAAATTAAAAGCAAATATGATTTATATATTGTATATCCATCTCCTTTTCTACTTTGTTTAAATATTTTGTCTTACTTTTTTTTCAAAGGACTGATGATCTTTTTACTTTCTCTATTTTTGTTGTACAGAACGTAAATCGACGGAAATAGCAAGCACAGACAGTGTTGGCGCCAGTGCGTCTGCCTTTCGCTCGCTCCCTCCGGTTGTAATGTTCTTTTTTATTTGATTTATCGATGGTATTTCCGGTTTCATTTCTGTTGAAAATCATTCTGTTCTTTGCATTCAACCACATCGCAACGATGTGTTTCTTTACATTACTCGCAGTGCATATTCTATAGAATCTATCAATAAACAGACAGCTTTCAATCGGTAAAGTGTTAAAAGCGGAAGTTCTTTGTTAGTTATAGCTGCAGACTGGCGCCAACAAGCGTTATCTCTTTCTCGGGGAGCAGACATATGAGAATCCAATATAGATGAGTTAGACCTCACATGTGGCAGACTGTGCATTTTAAGCTCCAGACACAGCGGCTTTTTCTTTTGCCTCAAGTTTTAATATTACTGATTGCGTATGGAAAGATTGCGGACATATAGCATCATTGTGAATCGTGGTGAAAGTATTAAAAGTATAGCGTAGCTAGTGCTTGTTTGGGTTATTCGTAAAATATTTCAACCCCAAAATGGCTACTAAAAAACGTAAAGTTGATTCAGAGTGCCGTGCTTTTAATGATGAATGGACCTGGAAATATTTTTTTACAGTTGTTAAAGATAAACCAGTGTGTCTCATCTGCAATGAAGCTGTAGCAGTCTTCAAAGAATATAACATTTCCCGTCATTTCACATCTAAGCATAAGAATTCCAATTACGAAGCAATGTCCGAATATGAAAGAAAACAAAATGTAGAAAGTCTTTGTAAAAAAATTATCAGGCCGACAAAATTTTTTCAAGAAGGGAAACACTATCCAAGAAGCAGCTACACATGCAAGTTACATTGTAGCATACAATATTGCTAAAAATAATAACGCTCTCAGTGATGGGGAGTTCGTTAAACAATGCATGCTCCAAGTTTGTGATGTTTTATGTCCAGACAAGAAAAATAATTTTCAGACTGTAAGCTTATCTCGAAAAACGGTGACTTCTAGAATCGAAGTCATCGATAAAAATTTGACGTCACAATTAGAGTCAAAGATTGGCCAGTGTAAATTTTGCTCCATAGCTATGGATGAAAGCACAGATATAAATGATACTGCTCAATTAGTATTATTTATAAGAGGTGTTGATGAGGACTTTGAAATTACCGAGGAACTGGCGTGCATGCGTTCTTTAAAGGGAACTACAAAGGGATGTGATATTTTTCGTGAATTTCAGGAAGGTCTTTTAACTTTGAAAGTGCCTATAACAAATATATGTAATATTACGACCGATGGAGCACCAAATATGACAGGAAAAAATCTGGATTTCTTGGACTCTTGAATCAAAACTATCCCGGGAACAATGTTGTTTTGCTACATTGTGTTATACATCAAGATGCTCTGTGTAAATCTGCATTAAATATGAAACCCATGCTTGATGCAGTCGTGAAGCTTGTAAATACTATTCGATCTCGTGGGCTTACGCACAGGCTATTTCGAGATTTTCTTCAGTCCGTGCAATCTGAATACTCTGATGTACTGTATTACACGAAAGTAAGGTGGCTTAGTGTAGGATGTGTTTTCGAGCGAGTTTGGCAGCTGAAAGACGACATTGTGTCTCTTCCATGAGAAACAGTGTTCTGCGGAGTGCGAAATGTTAGAAGATACAGAATGGCTTTCGGACTTTGCATTTTTCACAGATCTTCTTTGTCATATGAACAACGTGAATGTCAAGATGCAAGGGAAAAATCAATTTATCGACGATATCTGGGCCCATCTCAAAGCTTTTAAACTAAAACTTAATCTGTTTGCTGGGCAGCTAGCTAATAACGACTTGTCTCATTTCTCGAGGCTAAATTCAATACCCTCAGTAAATGAAGAGAAGCTTAAGAATTATGAAGATGGCTTGAAAAACTGCATTTTCAGTTCGAACGCAGATTTCAAGATTTCAGTGCCATTCAAACAGAACTGGATATTTTTACCATGCCTTTCAACATAAATTGTGAAGCAGTGAGGTCAGATTTGCAGCTTGAATTAATTGAGTTGCATTCCAACAATCATCTCAAGCAGTCGTTTCTAAATACGCCAAAGTTAGAGTTTTACAAATCATTATCGAAAGTAAGTTTCCCAAATTTAATATCTCACGCCCAGAAAATCAGTGCTATGTTTGCTTCATCTTATATATGTGAACAAGTGTTTTCAACTATGAACCTTAGAAAGAATTATTTCAGAAG
>BGPR01004622.1:0-36103 GCA_013235015.1 Araneus ventricosus | reverse complement strand
CGAAATATGGAAATTTTCAATCATTTCTTGCTGCAGAGAAGGGAAGAATATCTGGGCAATCATAATACACAACTTTCAGTGCTCTTTTAAAATGATTCTACCAGATGAGATGTCCAGATTCCTTTGTTGCGCGATGTAGCCCTTCACACTCGGGGCATTCTTTTTTACTCGTAATATATGCGAGAGTTGATCTTGCTACTAATGAGTGTTTAGATATGTTTTAAGGCAAATTATATGTAAAGGTTAGATATGTTTTAATGATTGAACTTGTTTGATTAATATCAGTATCCATGTGTATATAAATGCATCTACTATTTTATTCTATTTAGATTTTGAAGTCGCATTGTGAGGAATCTTGATGAATGGTGTAATTTCGAAGTATACAAGGACAATGAAAAAGGCTACGGAGTGACTATATTTTCTTTCAAACAAGAAACAACGACAGAAAAAGACAGTGATAAGAAGGTGAGACTGCTCTATGTCCACAGATGTAAGCTTCATCGTGTGACTATATCATGGATTAAATCAGCTCATCAATAAAAAAAAAGATTGTGGTTAAACCTTTTAATTTATAAGTATCTATGTGTTTATTAATGTATATTTGTGATATTTTATACATAGACAAAGGAAATTTTTTTTTACTACTGACTAAAGCAACAAAAGTATTTCACAAACAAACCTAAATACATCTTTATCTTTAAATTTATTTAAACGACAAACTAATGTATTCGGCATTCTAGAAAGAAAATTAATTTATGTATTATCCATAAATTCATATATAGAAATGTTCGCATTTGAGATTAATAAAATTAGAATATTTTTCAGAACAAATTTATTACTTACATCAGTGGAAAAGCCGTATTCCTGTGTAGATAATGTATTAAGACGTTTTCTCGGTGCTTAAAGTTTAAAGAAGCATTTACGATTCATAAAAAGAGAACTGTATGCGTGACGACTTTTCCATTAAGGCTTTTGCTTTAGGAAAGCAATGATTAGACATGTTATGGATGCTTACAAAATAAAACCGTTCGCAATTTGATGTAAATCAAATGATATTTTTCTAAAGAGTTGACAGATCTTTTTAATGGCGCATGACGATAGAGAACCGTTACATCCAACATTTAGCAACGAAAAAATTTTCTCAGCATCCTACTTTTAAATAGACTACGGAATAAAGACAAAGAAAAACCATTTGCGTGAAATTTGTAAGAAGAAAAATTTCCTTGGCATTCCTAATTTCAAATCACATTTACGGATACTACTAAAGAGAAAGTTTTCATGCGACATTTACTGCAAAACATATTCTCAACATGTAAACTCATTTAATGAGACATTTACGGATCAAATTCACACAAAAATCTAGCAAAAAACGTGGCTACTAAGTTTCGCTTAGTAACATTCCAAGAAATTTTAAGAAATGCTAAATTTTTCTAGAGATTATTTTGGTGGGAATAAAAATTAATAGTCATTTCAAAATCTGTGAAGAAGCGATGAAATACAGGGGCTTCAAAAGTCAGAAAATACTTTAAAAACCAATAATTTCCAATGAAACTGCGATATTTGTCAGGAAACCAAAATTTCTTGGTATTAAGAAATAAAATTTATATCAGACAAGATAGGGGTTACAAACGGTGAAGCGATGCAATACTCTGCCAACTGGTTGCTAATGCTTGCCAACTCCCTACAATATTCGTAGAAATCCACTCAGGTTTGCTACACAAACTTTGCTCACTTCAGTCACTACAATACGGACGCCGTCCGTCCTAGCATAGTTTATAGTAAAAAAAATATAATTGTGGATCTTAATTATTTGCTTCTGATTGCCTTACTTAAAGATATCGTTATTTGCATGCATGGTGCCGTCGGATAAAACGTTAATTGCCGGTACAGTTACAACGGATTAACCGTTATTTGCAGGTACTGTACCTACAAATAATACGTTATTTGTATGTACTGTGGCTACAAATAAAACGTAATTTGCAGTTACTGTACAAGCAGATGAAACGTTAATTGAAGGTACAATATTAATGGATAAAATTTTACAAGTATTTTCCATTCTAATAATTTTATACTCGTGTATTGTTGATTAAGTTTCGCTTAGTAACATTCCTCGAAATTTTAAGAAAAGCTTAATTTTTCTACAGATTATTTTGGTGGGAATAAAAATTAATAGTCTTTTCAAAACCTGTGGCAACAGAGAAGAATCGATTAAATACAGGGCTTCAAAAGACCGGAAATAATTTTAAAACCAATAGCTTCCCATGAAACTGCGATATTTGTCAGGAAACCAAATTTTTTTTGTATTAAGAAATAAAATCTATACCACTAGATAGAGGTTACAAATGGTGAAGCGATGCAATGTATGGGACAAGGGGCTCTGCAACTTGTTTTCTAATGCTTGTCAACCCCTCTAGAGGATTCGTAGTATTCCACTCAGATTTGCTATAAAAACCTTGCCCGCTTCGCTCACTACAATGCGGACGCAATGCGTCCTAGCATAGTTTATTGTAAAAAAACATGATTGTAGATCTTTATTATTTGCTTCTGATGCCTTATTTAACAGGGTTCGTACACATTTCCTTAAAAGAAAATCAAGGACTATCAAGGACTTTTAAGGACTAAAAAAACCAAAAAATAAGGACCTCTAAATTGAATAAACTTAACGAATTGTCGCACGCATTTTTAAATAAAATGTCTCGTTTTTGCAAATTCAACCTATTAGATGATAATGTATAATATAAAATATAGAAGATACATTACAAATTTAACACAACAAAACTCCTAAAAATATGAGTTAATAAATTGATGAAAAAAACCCCAGGAAACTGGTAATCAAATTAAATATCTTTTAATTCCAAAGTTTTTTCATTCAATTTTACATCCAAGGTATTTATTTTAATTTCTTTTTCAGAAATTGTTTTTCTTAGTTCATGCGATTGAATAAATAAATTTATGTCCTTTGACTTTTCAGCCTCATTAGCTAAATTATTCGCCTTCTCATTTGTTTGGTGCATGTCCGTTTGGAGGAACATTTTCTTTAGTTTTAAAAAATCTATTTCCTTCTCTACAGCTTTTCGTTTCAGTTGTTTTGTTTCAGTCTTTTCTTTGGATCTTTCACTTTCTAAATACTGCATGTATTTTACTCTAACTGAGGTGGCAGCCGCCCTCATTTCTTTAGTAATTTTTAAGTCATAAATAGCCCCAGACGGCTTAATAAATTCATGATTTACACGCTGGAAAATATATGAAGCATCATTTAAATTTTCTATTTCCAGGGCCTTGTTCACCGAAAAACTTCATTGTCCATGTGACAGTATTAATACCATTTTAATAATCTTCCAAACTTTTTCATAATGATTACTGCTAAAATAAGTTTGTAAAAAATTGTCAAGGGAATCACTCTTTGGATTGAAAGAAGTAAATTCAAATGAATTTGGCTTTACAATAATTTGCATAGAGTAACAAAATTTCGTCGCAATCTTTTCCCAAAATACGTTTATTTTGCGACAATACAATCAATGCCTTTTTTCATTTTTTCCTGTACTTTTTCGGGATATCCAGCCAATATTCGTGGATCAATGCAAATCGCAGATCTTACTAGTGCGTAATTCACAGGACATTTCTGCATGAAATGTTTTATCATTGTTATGATGTTTTTCCGACTATCCTGTCTGAGTGTGAAAACATCCTTGTCTGCTCTAATTCCTTATTTTTTATCTTTTCTTTTATTAGTTGCTCTGCAGCAAATCCTAAATACACTTAACTTTCATCATTATACAAGTTTGGGTCACTGAAGTTGAATTTGCATAAAGTCTCAGGTTTCTCAATCCTTTCATTCTCTGGTTCCAAAATTTTGAAATGTTGAATGCAATCATTAACAAGTTTTAATACATCACTGGCAAAAAATGGAAGTAAAGGCTTATCACTTTGATACTGTTCTAAAACTGGTAACAGCACTTTTGACAATCATTCCTATGGAACCATGGACCAATAAAGGCCATCTGTAACCCCTCCCTTATTTCCCAAAGTGTATTCGATGGATATGGATTCGTAGAACGCGAGCCGTGTCGTCCCCCTACCCCATTCTGCGAGAGCCACGTCGACCGAGATTAGAGCTGCCGAGAAGGAGGAATTAGAAAAACGATAATCGGTGAAATTTTAATTTTTTTAATAATGGCAGAGTAAAAAGTAAGGACTTTCAAGGACTTTTTAAAAATGGGGCTTAAAAATAAGGATTTGTAAGGACTTTTAAGGACTAAATGTAAAAGTAAGGACTTTTAAGGACTTGTAAGGACGCGTACGAACCCTGTTTAAGGATAACGTTATTTGCAGGTATGGTGCCGTCGGATAAAACGTTATTTGCAGGTACAGTTACAAAGGATAAACCGTTATTTGCAGGTACTGTGCTTTCAAACAAAACGTTATTTGCAGGTACTGTGCCTCCAAATAAAACATTATTTGCAATTATTGTAGAAGCAGATGAAATGTTAATTGTAGGTATAGTAGTAAGGGATAAAATGTTACTCACAAGTGTTTTCCATATTAATAATTTTACACTCTTGTGTTGTTGATAACAGTACACTATTTTAGTAATATCGGAG
Source organism: Araneus ventricosus (assembly GCA_013235015.1). Taxonomy (NCBI): domain Eukaryota; kingdom Metazoa; phylum Arthropoda; class Arachnida; order Araneae; family Araneidae; genus Araneus; species Araneus ventricosus. Next base: position 31,502 of record BGPR01004622.1, on the reverse strand, counting down.
CTTAAATATCAGTTAATCCATTAATTTATTTTATATGAGTGGCGCCATCTGCTTTTGAATTTTACGAAAAACTGTTGTAAAATTAATTTCGAATTGTTTATTATAAATATTAAAATTAAATGTAGAAATAATTAAAATAAAAAAATACTTTTTTGCACTTAATGAAGACGTGTTTTTAAAAAACACTTTTCTATACTTTTTAAAAAAATTTATAATACTTGTAAATCTGAGGGATGAAATTTAGATTAGGTGCTATTTTAAAATTGTTTGATTATAAACTATGTTTGAAAAGAAGAATCAAATCAAATGTTGATTTTCACATTCATACGTTTTAGGGAAAGATTACATGAAATTTAAATTCTCCAAAATTTTAGTCAAGCGTCCACAAAAGATGGACGAAAAATCAAATGAACGCTCTGATTGCCCATATAAATGCAAAAACGCCTGGGCATCTTGAAACGGAATATTTCTTCTGCCCCTCGAAACTTTCTTAAATTGATTTAATTACACGTTGATTTCGATTTCTCTGGTTATTTCGATAATATTTAACAGCACGGCTGATTTTCAAATTGAACGCATCGAAAAACAAGGCTTAAATAAAATCGTATTACTAATATAATAGCCCAGATAATTCCACTCCGACATCAAATATTGCACACAAAGATGTATTATTATATAAATATTTCTCTTGCAAGGTTCCTAGAAAAGTGTTATTTAGCTGTAGGATTTGGCAACATCTATAGCAATTGATGAATCACGTGAATTCACTCTCGAAACGTAAATAGCATGACCAGATTTAAAAATATAGTGCGGTATCCGAAATGGAATTTCTTTTCGGTCATTATATGAAAAATGCGTTACTCCTAATATTCCCCCTTCGCCTCTTGCAGCTTTTTAAGGCGATTGTGGCAAGCTTGGTGATGAACAGCACCATGTTTTTAAGTCATACCTTTTCTTTTGCAGTTTTATTCGAATGCTTAATTGATCTAAATAATGATGAAATCAAGAAAAAGACCTTCTTCAAGGATAACAAATTTATTCTCTGGTGATTTAAATTAAAGCATCAGCGACAAATTATGAAGCTCAACCTTCAATGTGTTTTTCCTAAGATAAACAGTCTCGTTATTGCAGTGAGCGTAACAAACAGGGTGTGCATACTGTATTACCGCCACGAGAAAAACCCTCGACACCAAACATGTCTGTGGTGGGCGTCATGGAAACGGGATATTTCACTCCATTTTGGGAGCGAAGGAAAGGGCTTTATTTCATTTGGAGCAGATAGAACAGACGGAAGTCTCGTTTAGCATTGTACTGCGGTCGAAAACGAATTTCTCGCGCAACGAAGTGTGCTTTGTTCGCCAAATGTTGCGTTTGATTTTATACACGTTTACCTCCTTTCTTCGACTCGTCTACTTGCGGCAACCCTGTCCAAGGTTTTTCTCCTAGAGGTAGGACAGTAGGAAACCTGATGTGATAACGAGTAGGGAGCACGGGCCTCTGGTAAATAGGTTTACATCAGCAAACTGTATTTTTAATTTTAAGTATACACATCGCTGAGTATTTAATTTCAGCAACCCAACAAAATACTGAACCGTATTTTAGGGGAGGATGCGGAAGTTTGAATACGTGAAAGTTTCACACTGGATTACTGGTTCATCTATTAACTACTGCAATCACTTTTGAGAAACAGTTTTGTAAGGAAACTTATTTCATTTTTACAACATTATTTATTTTGTAATTCAAATTTTTTTGTAGAAGGTGCCAATGGAATTCAAACATTAACTGAGAAGCCATATTGAAATACATTACAAGAGATTGTAATGTTACTTTTATTAAATGCCAGTCTTTATCCTCTAAGCGAATTATCTATGAATAACTGCAAATTAATTAATTTACACACTTTTTCAATACTAAAACGAAAGAGATTTCTGCTTGTTAAGTTTTCGAGATTATTTGAGTTTAATTCAAAATAAAGAAAACTGATTGTTTAGATTTCACTGAGGATAATATGTTAGAAAGCTGGCATTTCAACAGAAGACCAGATAATAAAAAAGTCTTCCTAAACTGGCTGAAAAATATCCATCCAGATTATTTTAATATGTTCATATATATATCTGTAACTAGCAGTACCCTTCCGGCGTTGCCCGTGGCATCATGAATTTCAACAATTTAAAAAAAAAGCCCACAATGACATAAAATAACTTTTTGAAAACAAAAACAATATATATATATATTATTCATTTTGTCTGCATAGTTTTCTTCGGGATAACGACATTAACTGAAAATACGTTTTTTTTTTTTTTTTTTTTTTAAGTGACAATGAAATTATAAAGTTTGCTACAAACAATGCTATCAGAATTCCAACTGAGCTGAGCAAAACAACCAGCTGATTTGTTCGTTAATATGGAGTTATAATTCAGTAAAGCTGATGCAGTAAAATCTTTGGATCCTGTTTAAAATAGTTAAATTGGTGACATTAGAAACTTTGAATTAAAGCCATTCAACGAAATGATTTCAAATTGAAGTTGCAGTACCAAAAATTCTAGGATTTAAAATATCGATTCTTATAAATCAGGTAAAATGTTAGAGAATGAAAAAAAGAAAAAAAAAATTCAAACGATTTCAAATGGACTAATAAGCCTCGCAAGATACAGAAAAATATAATTTCTATGGTATTTAAATATATGCAAAATGAATCAGAGAAGACAAAAAAGAAAGGAAAAAAAGAGAGAGAGAAAATCTTCCACTTCAGGTTTAATCTTTGAAGCCACATTATGTAAATAGCTTCTTGAAGTCAATTATTTTTTTCCCCTGTCTTCTGTAAAAAGAAACAAACAAATTAAAATCATAATCCATCGACGCGAACTAAGGTACGATCATATTGCCACTGTCTGTCAGACACGAAAAATGAGACCGCCTAAATGTCTACATGACGGTGGTCGCTATAGAAACAGGTTATAACTGACAGACCGTACCCCACTGGAAGTAAAGGGAGAACGAAACGTGCTTTCGGGGAAATGCATATTGGAATGAAAGAACCACGGGGCGAAAATGTTTTAACACTTCAGAAAAAATTTAATTTAAATTCAACAAACTGTTTTAGTTTTAAATCACAGGGAAATGTTTTATTTATCACTTCAACAAATTTCAAATTGATAACAGAAATTAGAACGCCAATTGGAAGAAATTGAAAATCATATTTTTTAAGCTTAACCAATAATTTTTTTTTCAAATTTTTTCAAAATTCAGTAAATGAGACGTTTGAAATAAACTTCATTAGAATGGAAATTGTTTGCTCTTTCCGATGTTGTATCTATTTCTTTTTCGTACGATTATCCGAAACCATGCTACTGTGAAATTAGCGTGAAAAATCACCCAAAACAACAAAAAATACTAAATAATAAATTTTCTAGATAAAATTTTAAAATTCTGGCTCCGAGGTGGAGTCACAATTAAGCCTACCTATATGCCAAATTGCATGGTTGTAAGTGCGATAGATTCGTCTGGACATCGCACACACACACACAAACATTGCCTTTTATAAGTACAGATTTATATTTTCATTTGTCTTCTCGTACTGGTATATTAAAATATTTTGTGGGCTGTGATTGATTTTTAAAAATTCCTTTTACTTATTAGAAAAAATTAATTTGATAAATTATGAATTAAATAACAAATCAAAACACTTCATTACGGTATTTAATAAGAAATTAAAACATCTTGATGTTGGCGTCATGAAAACTTTGGTTAGAATTTACACCAACCTTCTTTTTTGTGGTTAGTGTTGTCTTATAACTATCCCAAAATTATAATGATAGTTATAATAATTAACTAATGGCAATTATGCAATCAAAATTTTATTAATTTTTGTGATTTCTGAAGTTATTACGAGACATCAAGTAAAATCCGAGTTAGTAAAATAGCTTATGATAGAATGGCACAGTATGGACAAATATGACCCTCGCCATGGGTGCCCATGTCCTGGGGCAAGGAGGGGCCGAGGCCCCGCCCCTAGTTCTCAGAGAAAGGAAAAAATATAGTGTAGTCATGTGTTTTTCTTTCAAGAAAATGGTTTAAAAGTCGAAAAAGAATTAATGTTCAGGGAGGTCTAAAATGCAAAATGCGAGTTGAAATTTTGAATTTTGAGGACAAAATTTTTTTTTGTCCTCAGCGGAAAAGAGCAGAAAACCCTGGTTTCGAGGACAAGGTGATTGACTTTGTTCCTCAGGAAGAAAAGAAATTTAAAGTTTGCTTTTTCAGATAAATATTCTTGTCAAATCCATAAACTAACCTATACATAATAATTAACCTTACAGCTTGCTTTTTATATCAATACCAGTGTAAAATCTTATGAGGTGTACATTTTTAGTTTGTTTTCTGTATTAAAGTATAAGGATTTTGCTCCTGCATTTGTGTTGCTAAATATTCACTGATTTCAATAAAGTAGTTAAAATAATGTGTTATTCTCTTTTGATAGAGCATGAGTACCGTGGCCTAGTATTTTAGTAACAGGGCCAAGATTTTAACAGGGTCGGAACTAGAACTTTTTTATGGCTACTTACAAGTCGCCATTCGTGTTCCAAAATACTAAAAAAACTCGATACCACCTACAAACTATCATATGGGCGCCCTTGACTCCTGCGCCATAAAACACAAACCAAAATCTTACCAAGGACATTTTAAAAATTGATGAATATTTTAGTAAGTATAAGGCTAAGAATGAGAAAGAAAAGACAAATAATCCTTTTTATTTTAAATCCCATTATCCTGATGTAAAACATTTGCTACAATCTACTTGTAGGTGACTGGGAAGTCTTGAGAAATCAGTACACTTTTTGTAAGTATATGAGAGTCACAAAACCACTTTAATTCTTTCAAAGGCGGTGGGAAGTATACTTAACACCTAATTCATTAATTTTTAAACATACAAGGTAGGCTACTTTAAAATTCTCAACAAATTTTTCGATGAAAGGAAATCTTAGACGTTCCAATTTCTTACCTCAAACCGTAACAAAGTGTCTCGATTTTTTAATTAATTATTAATTAATAAAATGAATTAATAAAAAAATAATGTCATCCAATAAGCTAAATGAATTTCTTTTCATAAATTAACCTCAACCCTAAAGTTATATTATTATACAATTACTAGAAAAAAAAATGGCTTTTGAAAGGGTTAAATTATGAATTTCAAAGACATCATGATTTCGTACATGCACATATAAAAACTATAAAAAAGGAGAAAAACTGATGTTAAAACATCTTATTATTATTCGTGATTTATATAATTGGTTTTAAACTCTAAGTTAAAAAGTATAATCATTTGCTGATGCATAGTATTCATTAACTGTAAGATAAAATGTTAGAAAACATTTCACATTTTGTTTCCTTTTTCACATTTTCAAGAGACTAATAAATTTTTAGCATGAAATTAAGGTTTAGTTAATAAGGTATATATCAATGAGTAGTTAGGGAAAGATAAAAACGAGAAAAGAACCAAATTCATTGCATGTTTTTCCTTAAATTAACTGCAGCATTAAATTTAATAATTGAAATAACTCATCTAATAAGTTTAATAATCTACTAAATTAATAGAATGCTATATAAATAAATTGCAATTTCAAACACAGATAAACTTTACTGACAGATAACTAAAATTCAGCTTCTAAGTTTAGAACCTACTAAATTTCCAAATTCAGAAAACAAAAGTAATAAATAAAATGTAATATTTCTTCTAATTAGAGGTTTATGTTTTTCAGATAATAATGTTTTTACAAAAAATGGATTCTACAGTAATTTGTCACACACACATATAAAAGGTGGAGCAAAATATTTGAAACAGTTAAATACCATTTTTAGATTATATAATATTGTTTTGTTGACAATATTTTTTATGATATAAATCTTACTTTATATATTTTTTAACTATAAAACCCTTTGTCTGACACATCATTTTGAATTTATCAGTACAGTCAGAAGAAAAATTTGTTAACATAATGTAATAGTTTGCTGAAATATGTAACTCTGGAAATGGAAGAGAAATATTTTAAAAATACTTAAACTGCATCCAACAATAATAGAAATAAAAGAAATTAGATCAAACAGAAAGAATAAAGAAAACAACATTCAAGGCACCAGTCCCAATCTATGGGCTGAAACCCACTTATGGGCCCATGGTTAGCGTATTAGTGGGCAGCAGAATGCTAGTGAAAGAGTCAAAGTCAAGCAAGCTTCAAGAGTGCTCACTAGTTTTTTTGCTTCATAAAACAATATGTCCTCACAGAACTAAAAAAGTTGGGAACAGCTGCGTTAAGATATAGTAAAAGTTGAATAAATTTTGATCAAGGACTAAAGATCTGAATAAGCTAGTTAATTTTTATTCTTTTCATTCAGCATTTCCCCCCCCCCTTTTTCAAAAATAACTCTTCAGAAAGCATAGGTTCAGGTGGGATAAAGTGGTCATAAAATCCACATTTTTTAACTTAGGTAGATCATAAATATAAGAAATTTTTGAAATACTTTAAATTTTTTGGTTGTTATTTTACATTACATTATTGAAGAACACATTGCATTAAATTTTAGAAAAAAAAGAACCGAGTTAAGCAATTTTATAACACCTTCTTTGTGCTATGTTTATATGACCACTTTACCCCATGGGGTGGGGTAAGGCGAGTAGTACATGGAATAAAGAGATCATAATTAAAAAAATAAGCATAAAATAGTATTATATGGAAGAGATTTTTTTAATATTTAAAAATGCTCAAATACCTTCAGTTTTAAAAGAAAATCAGTTTATTAGATCTAAATTTTTTAATAATGTTTCAAATTAACATACTCTGTACTGTTTTCCTACAGTTAAAATGTTATTATCATGAAGAAAAATAAGCGGGGAAATCAATAATATGTATCTTTTGTTTTGATTTTATTTTCAAAACTTTTTCGTGTCATTGTGGGCATTTTTTATTATTATTATTTTGGTGAAGTCTTGATTCCATAGGCAACACGTGTACTGCTAGTTGACAATAAATCTTCTATTTTATCAAAAACCTGTCCAATAAGGTGGTTGATTTTCCCCCTTCATATTTTTCCAACATTCCACAGAAATTCTTTGTGATACCTGATTATCTGCAATTGTGGACTCGCTTTACTGAATAAAAGGCATTCTCTTCTCTGCTTTTTATTAGGTTTTCCTTTGCATGTTTTTTAACTGTTTTCTTGTATCTCATTTTTTTGTAGCTATTTTATTATTATTTTTTCAGTCCAAACTTCACCATCCTTTGCTTGGACTCGTTTTCTTTTTTCCCTTGCATTTTGTATGGCCACTTTTATAGCTGGTTATATAAAAGCTATAGTGGTTATAGAGTTGTAAGTACAGCTTGTTTCAAATCTTTTAGAAGTGAAACTATGTTATAAGCTATACCTAAAATTTCTCTGTGTTCTAGATTTAAACTATCCATATGTGATGGTTCAGGTTCTCAATCTCCATTCACAATGACACTACTCAACTAGGTTAAGCTGAATATATACTTCAGATATTACAATATGGTTCACTACTTCCTGCTTATTAATGGGAAACAGCCCACTACTTAAAAACCACTGACTGCATTTTCTGGATGAAGACAGTCCTCTAGCTTTAAAATAAAAGGGGAAAAAATTGGGAAAACACTTTGAAACATTCTGCAATCACTTTCTCTGGATCATTTCTTTCACAGATCTCTTTCCAAACTTTTATTGAAGAGAAGAATATTTCAGCATTTCATGACTGGACATATCTTTAATTAAATTAATATTTAACTAACATTTGTCTTACAAATTAACCTTAAGTGATTTTAAAACAGTGATGTGTGTTAAGCCTATCCCTATAACCACTTTACCCCATCTTACTTAAACTACTATAAAATAATATCTTTAATAAATCCAGGTTATCTGTTAATGAGGAAGTATTCTTACGATCTGTGTGATGCTGGCTGCACAGTCAATCTCCTGAAAACTTAGTTAAACAAAATGTAGGAGAGAAGTTAAATTAGGTGTTCCAACTTCAAACTGATGCATAAACAAATAAAATGGTTGTTTTCTCCAATGTTGAAATTAGTATAATTTCAAATGTTAAACTTAGTTCTTAACTATTAAAGGCTAAAATAAAAAAAAGTTACATTAATTAAAGTATTCATTACAAAGTTATAGCTTTATATTTGATGTATGACCACTTTCACCCTCTTGACCATTTTACCCTACCTGACTCTATAATATATAAACGAATTTCTCTTGTACACTGTATCTAATTTTGTTTATGAAGAAGTATTACTTTGTTTACATTTTCTTAATATATATCAAAACAATTGAACACTATTTCAAAGTTTTAAAAAAATTATATTTAAAATACAACTGATAACTGACTAAAATACAATTCAAATAGTAGTAAAATAATTCCATATTCCTACAGATATATATGTGCGAGAGTAATAGAATGTAAACATGCATTTAGCTTGATCATCTAATCTCAAACAGTTTTTAGCAAAAAGCAAAATTATAAAAAAAAAAGTCATGCTTACAAAATTCACAACCACACAATTTTCGAACTTATAACAAAATATTACTTTCCATGTATGAAACTTTAAAAGGAAAAATAATCTAATCATGCAATTGTTCCTTTATATCATAATAACAAAAAATAATCAAATCATTTAAGTATAAAATAAATTTGGTAGAGTGCATTCATTAACAAGTTATGATAAGTGCACTCATTATTATTATTCTTTTATAAACTATATAAAATGATTGTAGAATATAAAAAGATCAGAAGGGTTTTCGGTTATAATAATTGTGTAGTGAAATCAATTTATTCGACAAGACTTAAAATTCGATAAGACTGCCACACTTAATTTTTTAAACAATAAATTGCCAAATGTGGTATTAGATTCAACATAGTAAAGTGCTAACTGTTGGCGACAATATCAGCGATTGGCAATACGTTGCCGCTAGCTGCGACAGTACCGTACATTGATCAACAGTCTAACAATTCATTTCATATAAATACTCAAATCAAGATTATGTCTACTTTGGATACTTTAAAATGAGAAATACATATGAAATGATTAAACTTACTTAATAGTATTATGTTTTTTTTTTTTTTCCTTTCTAGCTTGTATGAAGTGCAACCGTAAGTTCGCGTTTCGAGTCAACAAACAAACCTCCCTTGTTGTAATCAGCTTTTTGTTTGGGATACAGCGTCAAAGGCTGTCATCCCCTAGTATCCAAGAGACACATGTAAAAGATGTCAGATTCAACGTCTAAAGAAAAAAACCTAAAGATGGTGCTTAGAAGAACAAATCGAATGAAGATTTGTACTTTGAGCTAATGAAGAAGCCAAACTATCGCCAAGTAAATTCTTCGTGAATGTCGTTCACTTTGCATTTTCGTATTCACGGAAGCGATTCCTTTCTAGATCCGGATCAATAGAATCGTTCATGGGTCCGGATCGAACAAACAGATGTAATTGAAAGAAAAGTAACATTAACTCAATACTTAAAATATATAAACTTTTCTTTTATTTATGCTATTCAATATTTTCAATCGTATTAATAATATTAAATAATTTATAAGTATAATAAATTAATTAATTTATATTAACCTGTAGGCCGGTGCCCAACTTTGTCACATTGAACATTTTTGTCCTCCCCCCATAATCTTTCGTCGAGTTGCTGAAATTAAATACTCTGTAAATTGTACACACGAAATAGGAAAGACATTTTATTGATATAAACGTATATAATTTAAAATACTTTTTTTTGTAAACAATATTCGATGTCAGAATACCATATTATATTTTTTATTTGTCATTATAATTAATATGAATTGATTAATGGTAATTACTTAAATTTTATATATTTACTATTAACTTGTAGAAAGTAATCTATTTCTATGTAAAATAATTCATAATTTTTAATTCAATCTTATATTTTTTCATTAACTAATATCGATTTATGATTTTTTAAATATTGTATTATTAACGACAGGAAAACACATATAGGAATGTCTTCCCAGATAGCAATTTTAGTTTGCAGCAAGCTTGCCACAAATTTGTCATGACAAGAGTGCAAGCTTGTAGTAAGCTTGCAGCAAGTTAACGAAAGCTCCAAAGTCACCATGAAACGAACTTGCAGCAAGCTTGCCGTGCAAACTTATTGCAAATTATATCAAAAACAGAGTACGAAACGTAACCCGGGATAGAACTCGCGACCTCCCGGTTCCGAAGCGGAGACGCTAACCATTGAGCCAGTTGAACTGTTTAGAAGATAGATTTCGCTAATACATCGTTCGATTCGATTCGTATTCGATTTATTTTTAACTATTTTCTGGATTTTATTAATTTTTTGAGTTGAGAATATGATTTGAAGTCAAAGAGAGAGCGATTTTCGCTAATAACTACGTTTTGCTAGTAGAATAAATTATGAAATTAGAGTTCAAAAGTAATTACATTAAAATGGGACAAAATGTCTAGTTATTATTGTTCAACAAACACTGACTGTTTTTTAGATTTAATTTTGTTTATAAACGTTAAAATTTCAACATTAAGAAAAAGGCGATATAGTTTTCTTTAAAGTGAGAGTGATATATTTAGTAAAAAGATGGAAAATGTTTCAAAAAATTTTTTTATAAGAAAGTTATTTTTTCACAAATTATCATTGATTTATTGAATTAATAAAAAAGAATTACGGTCAAGGAGATGCTATTAAAAATCGGATGTTTTTTAAAACAGAGACAAAGATAATTATCTCTTTATTGTGCTATCTTTGGAGGAAGCTTGTTTTGCAAAATTGCAGCAAGTTTGATTTGCAAAGGAGGTGGCGCTATTTGTCACATCGAACTTGCTACAAGTTCGATTCAAGTTTGACGCGTCAAATTTTGCCATGACAAGTCAAAATCAAACTTGCTGCAAACTTACGTGCTATCTGGGTTCAAGTATGCTCAAGGTGCAATTTCTTGGGAATCACGAAAACAACGAACTGTCGCGTTGTCAACCACAGAGGCTAAAGATATGCCCCTTTCCTAAGCGACTAAAGATATAGTTCTTTGCAAAGACATCTAAGTGAACTCTCTCATCAATATACTCCAATATTAAAAACTGTGGTGTTTAATGACAATCAATCTGCATTAAATCTTGTGAAAAACCTTGTTTCTCATTCGCGTTCTATACATATGGATTTTTGACAACATTTTGTAGATGCAGTTTACCAATACTATTTGTTTGATTTAAAATATTTACCTTCTAATGAAATTCATGTCATGCAGATATCTACAAAAAGTTTAAATGCTAAAAAGCAGAAGTATGTTGTAATTTATTGGATTGACTTGTACCTGTAAGTAATCATTTTTCAAATATAAGTAAAAAAATTATTTTTTCAATTTTCTTTCATTGTTTTTAACGATACCTCATATTTAATTACTTCTACTTCCATCGTACTTAGCGCACTTCTACTTTCTCTTCGGGTCACGAGTCTTTCCGAGAAAATCCCCTCTTCTGGGTACTTAAACTTTCTGCACATTCCTATCTGCCCTTTTTGATTTCAACATGCAGGCTGATAACAGCGCGGCGCTTCGCGTGTTCCCTTTTCCAATCTGGTCATGGATACTCGTATAATATGATTATTTTAACTGTTGAAAAGTAAGATATTATTGTCTACGACGGAATAAATGAAGATTGAACAAATACTGTCTTTTCCTTAACAGTATTTTCTACAATGGAATAAATGGATTGAATCAATAAATGTCTTTTCTTGACCCAGATGTTGTACACTTCACCTTTAATAATGATGTTTCATATATATTTTAAGTCATAATTAATTCATTAAACTGTAATATTGTGCCTATTTGATGAATAAGCATTGAGAGGGAAAATTGTGTCGATCGGTAAATTGTTATTGGCAAATTGAGGCTTAAGATCCTCTATTCTGTTGACTTATACTTCTGCTATATATAACGATTGTTGTGGCGTGTATGTTGCAATAAAATAAATGTGATATTTCGTTAGATTTGGAATTTTCACAGCATTAAACTAAAAAGAGTAAAATTTTCAATAATTGAAGGCTGATATTAATACAAATTTTTGTAAAATATAAAGTAATGATATTTAGAGAAATGATCTAGAGAAAGTATAGTCGAAATACAAGACTATACTTAGAGATTTCATTCGATATAATTTAGATTCCTTGTAAGAACATTTTAAGAAAAAAAGAGCACAAAAGAAACAAATTGTTAAAAATCTTTTTATTTCAAAAATGACACATAAGATCTAAGTTTACAAACAGATAACCAGAATAGAGTAAAGGAAGTCTTCTTGACAATCTTGCATAAAAAAAGCATAATATATATATAAAGACCAAAAAATACAAATATAAAGTAAATAATCAAATTTTCATTATTTATATTCATTATTAATATAATTTATATTATTTATTAATAGTCTCTATGTTGCAAGAAAACTTCACCGATAGTAGTATATCTATTCATGGTTATGACAAAAAGGGAACATGGAGTTTCCACTAAACTCACAGTATCTCACTCGCTTTGGAATTCTTATAGTGGAGGCAACCGAAACGCAATAATTACAGGTCTCCCGAAAGGTCGATTACAAATTTGAAGGATGGGTCAGTAAAGAAATAAGTCATTTTTGCTGCAGAACATGAGATCGAGAGAGGGAAAGGTTCGTCGCTCAGTGGCGTATTGATCGTAGGTGGCACCAGAGACGTATTATTCTTCCACCCACTCGACATAATTAGCTTGAAAAAGTGCGCTCATATTTAGCTTCCACAGTCCTCTAAGACTGGCGCCCCATCTCTCCGCGCACCCCTTGCCTCTCAGTTGCTACGCCACTGCACTCAGAAAAATATTATTTAAAAAGAATATTATTTCACACCCCTCTTAATATTTGATTTAAAAAATTTACATTAAAACACTAATATTTTTTCCACATAGCGCCCCTAAAAGTGGTTCTCGGGGCATCTATACGACCCTTGGTACGCTACTGGTTGTCTCCGCTGCCTTCATTTATGTGGGGGATTGTCCAAGTCAGACAAACACTCCACTAGCAAACCTTTAAAGTGGGTTTATGGATCAAGGTGTCTAGGGGTTTTTAAACGGGATCATTTTACTAGTATTAAATCAGTGTATAATGAGGAGACTTCAATTAAATCAAAGACATTTATTTAAGGATTAAAGGGAGAGTTTTACAAGGGGAAAATATTTACAAAATTTGCGCGCATAAGAAAGATTAAAGATACCTGGCGATATTTAATAAAAGAAGTTAGATCATGCGAGGAGATAGGTGGCGTTATCAATGAAGTTAGTACATCATATTACTTAGAAGGGTTTGCAATGGTTAAGAGAGAATGGAAAGGAATAAAGTTACCTTAATTTAACCATGACTACTATAGGAAAAGAAATAGCGTACTTGAAGTACGTCGCATCTTGGCGCTAATACGGCTTAATCAGACATGTCGTTTAGAGTCTGCCGTCTGCACTGTTTGTTTCCAATGTGCACAACCTTTTCGTTAAGGACAAAAAAGGGCGCTACTCACAAAGTATTCTAGACTTTATTCGTGGTGCCATCTATCCGTTATGCATTGGCATATCTTGTACAATACTGATTTAAATAATCATTATTGGCAGAATAATGGGGAGCTTCAGCATATATTTTTCTAATCGATTGAAAATGCTTCGAAATGAGCAATAACATTAAAAAAAATTTCTAGGTAGTTTTTTTTTTAAATATTTGCAATCAAAGTTCGCTTCTCAGATGACTCTGGAAAAACGATTCATTTTTGGAGCGAGGCGGATCTGACGTCATATGTGCTCAAACAGGGGAGAGGACCCGTTCGCTCGCTATAGAGATTTTGCTTTTTTTTTTCTTTCTATATTTTCCGACTACCGCATCAGTTAAAATAATGTCGGAAAGATACAAGTATTGTATTGTTCCTGAATGTGATAATACAACTATAACGGCACCCGATGAGTAATTTATCTATATGATATTTATTAAAATTGTTTATCACGAAACACAGTAAAAAACAGCCTTGAACTCGATATCCGTTTTGTTTTGAATATAAGTATAAGGTGAGATTTTAATTATCAATTTTAAAGCAAATAGTTAGATTTAATTCGTTTTTTCCTTATATTTGATTACATGGAAATTATACTTTAACCCTTTGAGGAGCGGAGGCACAGAGGCTGTCCAACTTCTTTTAGACTTTTAAAAAAACTTGCTCTTGTAATAATACTGCTTATATTATTTCCATGGCTATTCAAATGTTTCTTATACATATTTTTTAAATTACAGTACCATTCAAAATTAATTAGAATATCTTAAATATAAGTTTCAATTCATGACTTTTATTATGATGAAAATCGTTTTCATTTATAGTGCAAGAAAACAATTCACACAATTTTTGATGCAAAATAAATCATTTAGATTCAATGAGTCTATTCAAATCAAAATCAGTCTTAAGAAATTACTTTACTTATCAACTATTACAATTGAAAAAAGGTAGATAAATTTATCTCACCATACATATAGGATTTGTCGATTTGTTCATGGTAGCCCTTAAATTCCTAGATTAGTCGCATTTGAATATTATTATAAATTTATATAGATTTCTTTATATAAGTTATTTTCACCCGATTACTATTAACTAATATCTTAAGATTAATGCTTGTACGAAGGAAATAATTTATATTCTTCATTACAGAGTAATATAAAACAATATAAAATGAAATAAATTTTTCAAAGGCACACGTGTATTAAAAAAAAAATGCCGCACCTGAATTTATTTTGAGCGAAAATTCTGAAATAAATATATTCCTGGGGTTTTTTTTATTTTGATTTGGTGGGGTTTTTTTTGTAGGCATAAGAAATTTCACACATCATGCAAAATTAGGTTCTTAGCTTTTCATTCTTTCTTGTGCGACAGAAATTGCAGCGTCTTCTCGGAATGTCCGAGGGCCCCTCTTCAATTTATTGCTGCCTGATGCTTTTGAAAGTCTACCCGTTTTTCTTAAGGCGAAGTCTGTTGTGGTATAGTATAGAGCTTTGTTCTGGTTACTGAATGAGTTCAAGGGAAGGTATGAATTACGAGCCGGCGTTTGTGTCCAGTTTCTTTGCCATCATTGTAGAATCAATCCTTGGCAAATTATCCGATTTACTTGGTACAAAACTAATATCCATTATGAAATTAAATGTTGAATATTAGAAAAGCCAAAAAACTTCACTTCTAAAATGTAAGCTAGTACAAATGCCTTGAATCAAAACACGGTACAAAAGCAGCGAAAGAGAAGTATCCGAAGTGAAGGCACATGTAACGTCAAAATCTACTCGGCCAATGAGAGTGCGTTTTGGATTGCATCATCATTCCTGCTATTTCAGTGCATCTTTTGCCTTCAATATTTAAACAAATAAATTTTTATGTAAAATTTCACTTGCATATTTGAAATTAGAATGATTTTTTTCTATAAATACGGATTGCTTTCATGCGTTTTTAAAAAAATGCTGAAGTTCCCCATTCCTATATTTATCCTATTATTTTTTCTGCGAAAAGTTTGTCTCGGTTTCTGTCATGTCCAATGATTTCGTTGGTATACCTAGAACCTCCCTATTAATTTTGAGGAAACAAACGGCGAATGTGAAAGTTCGAACAAGTCGGGGGCCGAAAAAATGTTGTCCAAATTCAAAGATTCCGTAGAGCCCTCCCCCAACAAGTCTTCAACTGTGATGAAACCGATCTTTTTTGGAAGAAATTGCCGAAGAGGAAGAAATTCATTACACAGGAGGCTGGACAGTAATGGTAGTAGTGAATGTACCATTCAGAAGCTCCTAGAGAGTTTAGCAGTTTTATGTTCATTTTATATTAATTCCTTATTCATTTTAGCATTAAACAGTAGATTTTTTCCCTACAAAATTGTATTTTTGCTATGCATTTTGGAGTGTACAGAACAAATGAATTGGATTTTCAAAGATTGTATGGAAATAACGACTTCGTTTTTTCCCCTTCTTTTCTCGTCGATTGAATATGCATTTAGAAACTTTCAAGTATTCAAAAAGCTTGCTGTCTAAAGTGATACATGTTTCGCATGTTGCGATTCTTGGAACTGGTTTGTAGTGCTGTTGTCTATTTTGTATTTTCTAAAACTCATGTTATACACTTTACTTATTGTGCGATTTCTTTTATTTAATTTCACTGGCAAAGAACCCTCTGCAGCCCCCCCCCCCCCTCCCTTTGCAATACCGACCTATTGTTCTATTGAAAAAATCACTTTTTCTATGCGCTTGAACTAAATTAAAAGTATTCTCTAAGAATAGTTTGCATGTGAAATTAATATTGCATGTCCCGAAATGCATGTAAATTAAGATGCTAGAATATATTTATATGTATATATGAAGTAAAAAGATTCAAGAGTTGGCACACAGGACGAAGAAGTCACAAAAACAAAAGAAGAAAACAACAACAGAAGTGTTGCCAAAGCACAATATACAAAAAAGAAAATGATTACGATTAAGGTATTAAGGTTTTGATTATATTTTTAACATTTCCCCTAAATCGAAACAGTGCATACATTCTTAACAATTCATATTAATCACTTAGAAATAATACAAATAGCAGTAACTAGAAACAATTATCAATACAAAACACATTAATAAAAAGAATATTTACTCCAGAAATTATTTTAACACTTAAACAATAATATTACTACAAAAGAAAACATAATGCACTTATCACTAAGATTGAGTATATCACTGAAATCCTTATCTCAGTATGTTAATACACCAAGTACAGGGAACAATAATAAAAAAGGATAATATGAATACCAACATAAATACACACTTAACCAAAATTATGCATTCCAATTAATTTTCTAAGCTTTAAAAACCTGTTTTTCACTAAAGGCTTAATATAAATATCAGCAGCTTGCATCTCACTGCTGCAATAAACAACATCAAGTTGTTTTGTTTGATATTGTTCACGAATAAACTTAAACCTGATATCTATATGTTTGCTATGGAACTCTGGGTTTTTTACTAATCTGATGGCACTTTGATTGTCCATTTGTAAGACTGGTATCGTGGGTACACACCTCAATTCTGATAAAAGATTGCCTGACCAGGTAGCCTTTTTTGCAGCTTGACTAGCTGCAATTAACTCAGTTTCAGTAGTCGAAAGAGCAATGCAACTTTGTCGTTGGCTCCTCCATGAAACAGCACCACCATAAGACATGAATATCATCCCTGAAGTGGATCACCAGCGTAATCAGAGTCGGTGAAACACTGGAGAGTATTATCTTCATTACATTGGGACAGAATCCTACATTTTTCTGTTCCTTTCAGGCAACGCATGATTCTTTTGATCATGCTCTATTGCATTTATTGTGGCTTGTTTAACACTTGATATAACACACCAACTGCATACGATATCTCAGGCCTTGAGACAATAACTAAGAACATCAAGCTGCCATTGGCTTCTCGATAAGGCACAGTAGCAGGAAGAAGTTCTTAATAATCAGTGGTAATAGTAGCCCACAGGAGTACTTACTGAACTGCACTCAGACATTTCGAAACGTTTCAAAATCTTTCTGCAGTAGCCCTCCTGGTGAACAAATGTCTCCATACCCAAGACATTTAATTTGCATACCAAGAAAGTAGTTGGCCACACCAATCACCACACTGAACTCACTTTTTAGTTTCTCTAGAAACTGTTTTACAGTTTGCTCATCTACAGATGCAATGATTCCATCATCAACATGCACAATGAGATAAATGGATTTTTCATCATCTAAAAACAAACAGAGATCTGAGTTGGATTGCTTCAAACCACATTTCATAGCGAAACTTTTCAAGCATAGTAGATTTAGCATAGTAGATAGTAGTAAGACTTTAGTAGACTTGTCCAGACCGATCTTCAAAACTCTGAGGCTGATGCATATAAAAATCCTCTTAGAGATCATAGAGAAATGCAGCCTTGGCATCAAACTGATCTAGTTTCAGTTTTTATATGCAGCAACACTGAGTACTTAAGGTCATATCTATAAATCATTTTAAGGGGAGGGTCTGTAGTTTTATTTGATTGGCCAGATAACTCGCTAATATCGTTCACGACATTATTTTTCAAAACTTTCACACATTTATTTATACAGAAATCAACGAAAAAACGTGACAACTAAGAACATACATTCACGACCACTTAAATCCTTGCAAATTCGATGATGTTCTGGAGTTTAAAGGAATTCTGGAACTAAAAGATTCTTGCCTTTTTAGACATTGCTATTACTGAACATGAGTGAAATTGCAAAGGAAATTATCAAATGAAAACTTGGGAGTGCCATAATAATTTGAAAATCCATAACAAATTACGTTTCATAGTACAAAGAAACCTGTGTATAACGATATTTCTTATTTAATCAATGTACTTTCAAGCTGCCTACAACGATAATCACTTTTTATACTTACCTGTCTATAACGATAATTTTATTTCTTTAGAAAGCTTGTGAAGTTCTATGACAAATTTAGTTTTCTTGGAAATCGATATACTGTAGTCAAGAATGTCAGAAAACAGGGAAATCGGAGAGAGGGGACTAGAAACCCGAGACTCTTATAGCACGGGGATCCGGGGGGCAGCATTTAGAATATGCAAAAATGTTTGTTGCCTCTGCTTACTAAAAACATGCTAAAAATAAAAAAAAAAGGCATTACATTGTCATGCTCTACAGAAAAAGGAAACTTGCAACACAGACAAACATTTTCCTAATCATATACAGACTATCATCAATTTGCAACCTAAATCTTTCATAAGATATATTTTATGTTAATATGCAATTTAACAATGATTAAGACGCCATAGAAGAAAACTCTTCTAAATGTTATAAAAAGACATATGATAGTTAAATAGAAGCTCTTTTTTTATAACATTCTGATGTAAATGGATTATCAAACATAATTTATTACTTAAAAATATTTTTTTTTAATATTAATGAGCTGCAATACTAGGAAATTTAATGGTGAGTATATAAATATCAATTTAAACGTTTAAAAAAAAAAGGATAATTCTAATAAAAAAAAATTAACATATTGTGTCAAATCTAATCATTTAGAACATGTACTTATTTTATTGCCTTTATTAAGATTATATGTATTTTCCATCTACACTTTTGGAAACAATGAAATATTACAACATTTATTTTTTAAATTTCACAAATGTATTTCAAAATTTTCTTCTAGTATATGCCTGTTAATCCTTTTCGTTAGAACATTACTATGAGTTCTAGAGTTAGAGAACGTTACTATGAGTACAGAGTTCCGTTTTCAAGTACTTTCAATTATTAGTACTACATTAACGTTTTAACAGAACTTTAAGTTACAAAAATGTTAAAAAAGTAAGAGTTTTCAAAAGTAACATTTAACAGACTTATTAATTTTTTTCTAGTATTTACAACATTTTTGCGATTGTATTCACAGATGCTAATTATATGGAATCAACAAAAAAGATTTATTACACATAATCGCATGCAAACGGTTTGTCTTTCGTATGCGTCTGCAAATGTCTCAATAAATAAGGACGCAAAGAAAATGTTTTTTGGCAAATGCCACAGGCATACGGTTTCTCCTTAGTATGCGTCTGTAAATGAATTCGTTAATCAAAATTCTGAGAAGTTTTATTACAAATATTGTATGCATACAGTTTCTCTTTCGTATGCGTCCGTATATGTTTTCTTAAAGCTGATTGATCAAAAAATGCTTTATCACACATGTCACATGCAGACGGTTTCTCTTTCGTATGCTTGCATATATGTCTTCTTAAAGCAGACTGATCAGAAAATGCTTCATTACAAAAGTCACATACAAATGGTTTCTCTTTCGTATGCGTCCGTTTATGTCTCCTTAAAGCCGACTGATAGGAAAATGCGTTATTGCACACGTCACATATAAACGGTTTCTCTTTCGTATGCATGCGTATATGTCCCATTAAATGATGCCGAGAAAATGTTTTATTACAAATGTCACATATATATGGATTCTCTATCGTATGTGTCAGTAAATGTATCCTTAAAACCGACTAATAGGAAAATGCTCCATTACAAAAGTCGCAAAAAAAAAGATTTATCTTTTGTATGTGTCCGTAAATGTGTTTTTAAATCACAATGCTGAGAAAAAGTTTTATAAAATGTCGCATGAATACGGTTTCTCTTTCGTATGTGTCCGTATATGTCTTCTTAAACTCGATGGGACAGAAAATGCTTTATTACAGACGTCACATACAAATGGTTTCTCTTTCGTATGCGTCCGTATATGTTTTCTTAAAGCTGACTTATCTGAAAATGCTTTATTACAAACGTCACATACAAATGGTTTCTCGTTTGTATGAGTGCGTAAATGAGTCATTAAAATAGGATGGTAAGAAAATGTTTTATTACAAATGTCACATGCATATGGTCTCTCTTTCGTATGCGTCCGTAAATGCATCAATAAACTAGAACGCTGAGAAAATGATCTATTACAAATGTCACATTCATACGGCTTTTCTTTCGTATGTGTCCGCAAATGTCTTATTAAATGTTGACGCCGAGAAAATGTTTTATTACAAATGTCACATGCATATGGTCTCTCTTTCGTATGCGTCCGTAAATGCATCAATAAACTAGAAGGCTTAGAAAATGATATGTCAAAACAAATGTCACATTCATACGGCTTTTTTTCCGTATGTGTTCGCAAATGTTTTCTTAAATCCCAACGACGAGAAAATGATTTATTACAAATATCGCATACAAACGGTTTCTCTACCATATGCGCCATTAAAAGAGTTTTTAAGTTCAATTCTTTTGAAAATGCTTTATTACACACATCAAAAGGATACTGTTTTTCTTTTATATGCGTTCATAAGCATGCGTTTAAATACTACTCTTAAGCAAAAGACTACAGGAAAAGTCGGATGTATATGGTTCTCTTTTTTATGCGGCAGTAAGTGATTCCTTAAACTTTGGCACTGAGAAAACGCTCTACTACATTACCCACAGGAACGTGTCTCTTCCGCTGATATAAGTAATAACAAATTCGTTCTGCAAAAATACTCTTCTCTATTAATCACACGCGAACACCACCTCCTTTGTAACAGTTTGGATAGGAATTTCAAGGAATCATACAAACTAATTTTCTTTCTGCATATACCGCATACATTAAGTTTGTCGTTTGTATGAATTTGAAGATAAAGATGTGTCTTTAGGTTTGTTTGGTGAAATATACTTTACTACTTGAGTCATAGCAATAAAATGTTTACTTTGAGTATGTGTATAAAAATATTCTCAAATGTATATTAATAAATAATATAAGATAGTGTAAATGAAATGTTGAAACCAGAATATCTGGAGAAACTGTTTTTTTCTTTTCGAAGAGGTGGATTTAATCCATGGTATTTCACATGATGAAGCTTAGATTCTATGGATCTTAGAACACAGTCTCACCTTCTTATCACTGTCTTTTTTTATGTTGTTTTTGTTTGAAAGAATGTAGTCACTCCGTAGTCTTTTTCACTGTCATGGAACACATCGAAATTACAATATTCATCAAGATTCCTCAGAATGCGACTTTGAAATCTAAATAAAATAAAAAAGTAAATGGTATTTTATACACAGGGATACTGATAATAATCAAACTTATCCAAATATTAAAACATATTTAACATTTACCTTTACATAAAATTTACCTTAAAACATATCTTAACCTTTATTAGTAACGATATAAACTTTCATAAACAGGGCGATTAGAAAAGAATAGCACAAGTTTGAAGTGCTTCATCTTTTTAACAAAAGAACTTGGAGATTTTATGTATAATTCATTTTAAGAAAGGGGACTTTCTAAAGTTTTATGGGATTGGCCAGTTGTCTGGCTCACGGCGCTCTTCTACGCATAACAATTTTTTTTTTAAATCATACTTCGATTCGCACAAAAATCTAGTAAAAAACGCGGCTACTAAGCTTGGATTAGTAACATTCCAAGAAATATCTCAAAATGCTTAATTTTTCTAGAGAATTCTTTCCATCGGAATAAAAATTTGATATTTCAAAACCCGTGACAAAAGAAAATAAACGTTCCAATGCAGGCTTCAAAAGGCAGAACAAAATTAGAACTTCGAAAAATAAGTTAAAAATTATAAAAAATAGGCATTAATAAAACATAAAAAAGCAAAATAGAACGAAAAATACAATTAGAATGAAAGCAAAATGGAAGAAAATTGTAAAAAAAACCAAAATGGCGATTCTCCTCAGAGGCCACACGCCATTGTAGCTCTGAAGCAGGACAAAAATTTTCTGAATAAAGGAAAGACTATTAGTCAAAATTATTCCTTTATGTGGCCTGAATTTTTGTCCAACACCTGAAAATAGGATAAAAGGAAAAAAGAAAAAAACATGACAGATACCTGTACAACAGAATCAAAAATGAGACAAACCAAAAAGTCATCCTCTTTCAAATACAGACGCTCTAAATAAGTGAGGCCGATAACATCAAGAAGCAAGCCCCTAGTGCCATCTATGTAGAAGAATTCGAACTATTTTCCAGAAAAATAGAGATTCTTAAAACTGTTTTTTTAGAAATTTATTAACTTCTGGGAAATAACCAGGACATCCGTTATCTTTTAATATATTTTTTAAATTATCTAAAGCCTTAACAAAAGTATATTGGTTATTACAAATATTTTTAATCCTATTAATTTGAGAAAATATAAAATTTCTTAAAATTTTAAACTGAAGACATGTATGAAAATTGCAAAGTGTAATAGCTTTGAACTTAAAATCTTTACGTTTATCATAAATTACGACAGAGACTCCTGAATTTATAATTTTAATTTCCAGATCCAAAAAAATTACATTTGTCCACTTCATTATTAGTTTTATTTAATTTAAGCTCCTCTGGATAGCAGTTAAGAATGGAATGAACACTATCATAATTAAATAATAAAAGGTCATCAATAAAACGGAATCCGAAAACAAGTTCATTCTTAATTAATTCTCTCTCAAATGAATGAAGAAATAAATTGGCCAATGCAATAGGAGAAGCAACAACCCATAGGAATTCCGAGAACTTGTTTATAGTAGTTAATTCCATTAAATAAATAATTTTCACAAATATTAGCTCTGCAAATTTCTAACCATTTATATTTATCAATTAAATCAGTATTTAGGTACAGATCATATACATTTGAGCAAACTTCAATTAATTTATTGTGTGGGAGACTAGTAAAGAGATTTTCAAAATCAAATGTAAAAATATTATAAATTTCATTTTCCTTGATAAAATTCAAAATTTTAGTATTATTGTCAATGATAAAGTTCTCTTCTTCTTTTATTTTGTTAAAAATAATTTTAAGAATAATTTACCAAAGTGATAATTATAGCAGCCAGTGCCACAAATGACAAATCTGAAATTTAATGGATTTTTATGAAATTTTATAGTGGGGAAAAGGTATGGATAATTTAAATTACTGGTTTTAATTGTAGTTTTTTTAGCAAGTGCTAAAATCCTTTTATCAAGTTCTTTTTTGCTAAATTTGATAAGTTTATATGTTTTATTTGAATTATATTCATTAAGAATAATTTCCTTGAAGTGTGATTTACACATTATGCAAAAATTATTTCGTGCCTTATCAACTGTGGTAATAATAAATTTACTTTTTAAATCCTCAATTTCTTTTTTAAGATGCAAGCTGAAGAAAATGCCTCTATTAATATCCCTACAATCATTTTTATAAATTCTATTCTTTACTTCTTTTAAGATGCGCTGTTTCCATTCTCCAAATCCCTCAATGGGCCAATGATTACCAGGCCAGGAAATACTTAAAAAACCAATAATTGGATATAAAGCCAGAATTTCTTTGTCGACATTAAGAAATAAAATCTATACCACTTGATGAGGTTAATAACGGTGAAGCGATACGATCTATAGAATGGAAAAGTTCGACTGAGTAATAATTTATAAATGTTCAATAGATCTAGGATTGCTCGTTTTATATGATCGATGAATCGAATTAAAAGGGATAATAGCTTTTTTCAACGTAAATTCTCTCGCCAGTACGCAAAAAAATACTGCTTTACATGTCATTGGGGTATTTCTTCTCGTGATGAACAATACTGCATATTGTTTCCATAACTCCTTTCGTTTTCTATTCAAGTTTTTCGGTTTGTGTTTTTATTTTGTTATAGCTTTTTATTGTTGATGCAGCCCGTGTCGGCTTCAGGAAGTGCGGGGCCAAGCGACGTAGACGGGATTAACGTAGGCCACGACTTGGATTCTTGTCGGCCCTACCCCAGTTGTTATTAGTGACTTACCAAGTGTAAATGGCATCTCGGCCGTGTTATTATTTTTTCGCCAACAGCTCATCAGATTTAAATTTAAAAAGTTCCATAAATGCACTAATATTTTGTTTCCATCTATACCCTCCCCCCTGCTAAGCCACTGGTGGGACAAGATGGGAAAAATTTTTATGAGAAAGAGAGGTATTATTATGTATATAAAATTTCTCTGGTACGGCTCCCGAAAAAGTGTTACTTACGTATAGGATTTGGCGACATCTTTAACAATTGATGAATTACGTGACTTCACTTTCGAAATATAAACAAACGATCAGATTTAAAAATACAGTGCGGTATCCGAAATGGAATTTTTTAGGCGATTATTCGAAAAATGTGGTAATCCTGATTCCCCCTCCCCCTTGGAGCTTTTTAACGTTTTAACGCGTTTATGGCGCTTAACAGCTTGGCGACGAAACAGCTGTTTTCTTAAGTCTTAACCTTGTCTTTGTTAGTTTCATTCGAATGTTCAATTTATTTTCTAAATGATGACAAAATCAAGTAAAAGACCTTATTAAAGGCTAAATAAATTTTTCTGTGATTATTTAAGTCAGAGCATCAGAGGCAACTTTATTAAGCTAAACCTTAAATGTCTTTTTCCATCTACTATACCCTTATTATAGCGAGCGAAAAAAGCAGAGTTTGTATAGAAAATCTGAATAGCCGATGGCGTCCTAGTAAATACTTTGAATACAGTAAACTGTCTTCTCAATTTTAAGTATAAGCTCCAAAGAATATTTAATTTCAGCAACCGAACAAAATACAGAAACCATACTTTATGGGAGGGAGTGAAGGTTAAATATGTGAAAGTTTTGTACGGGATTACTGGTTCATATCTTCATAATATTAATTATTAAAATCACTTCTGTGAAACAATTTTGTAAGGAAACTTATTTTATTTGTAAAACATTATTTAGTTTGTTGAATATGCTTTCAAATTCTTCGTACAAGGTGCTCAATGAAATCCCGACTTCAACTGATAAGTAAGATTGAAATGAATTAAATGAGAATGAAGCTGTTCAATTATACTCTTAAAAATCATAATTTGAAGGAAATATTATCCATTTTGTATCAATGTGGAGATGAAAAAATAATATCACAAATATGTCTGGTTTCTCAAAATGTCACTTTCACTAAAGCCTGTTGTCAATCAAGGTGACTTAAAAGTAGAGATTGCGAATATCCAGATTGTTTCTTTTAAAATAATTTTTTAGGAGAAATATCAAATTATTACATTTACACTCTTTTTCAAATAAGCAAGACTTTTCCATCTTAAGCTTTTCAATTGTTTGTGTTTAACCCAAAATAAATAAAATTGATTTTTAAGATTTCACTTAGTAAGAAAGAATACATAAGAAAGCTGATATTTCAACAGAAGACCAGATAATAAAAAATGCCATCCTTAACTGGCTGAAAAATATCCGTCCAGTTTTGTTTAAATTTATTTTATACATTTATCTACAATTTATATTTTTCTTTTGTCTTCTATTAATGGTAAATTAAAATATTTAAGGGACTGTGATTGATTAAAAAATTCATTTACTTTATTAGGAAAAATTAATTTGATAAATTATGAATTAAATAAAAAATAATTTTTATGGTTCGTAAAAAGAAATTTAAACATTTAGGTTCTAGATGTTTGTTTCATGAATAACACTGACCACTTTTTTGGTGATTGGTGCTGTCAAATTACTCTCTCAAAATATTAATTAGTACTACTATAATAATTCATAGCTAATGATAAATTCATAGCTTACCATGGACATTTAAAAATAGATGATTTTTTTTCTAATAAATAGGATAAGGCTTTAGAATGTATTGGGCATAAAAATGCATTCAAAACAGATGACAAACAATCCTCTTTTTTAGTTCAAATTCCATTAGCCTGATTTAACACATTTACTACCTATAGATCACAGGGAAGACTTGTGCAATTAGTATACTAAGTGTGTATGAGTGTCACAAAAGATTGTTACATGTATACTTGTAGATGAAAGAGAACACTTGTGCAATCAGGATATTGATTGTAGGTATATGAGCATAACAGAAGCACCTTAAATTATGAGTTTCAAAGCAAGCATCATTTGATTACACACATATATAAAAGACATAAGAAGGAAAAGTACTGATGTTAGAAATTCTTCAATCATTCACAATTTATATTATTAGTTTTAAAATCTGGCTATACTAAAAATGGCTCTTGCAACGACAAAACACAAACTAAACCAACCTATCTTAGTTAAAAAGTATAAAATGTTGTTTATGAATACTCATTTAACTGTAAGATAAAATATTTTAGTGTTGAGGCATCTTACATTTTGGTTCCTTTTTGTATATTCTTATTTTCTAGACTAATAATTTTAAGCATGGCATTAAGGATTAATTTATTTTAAAGGAAAAGACCAAATTCATTGAATATTCTTCTATAAAACTAAATTGCAGCATTAAAATTTAATAATTGAAATAATTCATTTAATAAGATCAATAATCTACTAAAGTTATTATATGCTTTAAATTAATTGGAATTTCAAATATCACAAACTTCATAGACAGATAATTAAAGAACCTTCTTAATTTTCCAAATTAAAAAAACAACAATAGTAAATAAATTTAATATAATTAGAGCTTTATGTTTTTTACATAAAAATGTTTTCGTACATAAAATTTACTCTATTATAATTTGTCACAAAGACAAAGAGGTGTTTAGCGAAAAACTTAAATACATTTTTAGATGATTCTATAACAATATTTGGATGATTCAACAATATTTGGACCCAATTATAATAGAAATAAGATCAAATGAATACCTTTAAAGTAAGGTAATGATTGAATTAATCTTGATAAAGGATAAAAGATCCGATGTCAAGAAAAAATTTTTCTATGAAATTCATTTCATCTTTACATTTTTAACAATTAATAAATTCCCAGGAAGCAAATATTATATAAACGAATATCTTCTATACACTTTTAAAAGTTATGTTTAAGGAGAAGTATTATTTTGTTAACATTTTCTTAACATATCAAATTAATTAAACACTACAGATACAAAGATATTTTTTAAAATTAGGGTCAGGTGGGGTAAAATGAGTAGAAAATACCCTACTTTTAGCTTTTCACTTAAAAAGTATTGTCACAATATTACTTTTTTAAACCTTTTTTGGTTTTTTTTATGCATTACGTCTTAAGAGTAAAAATAAGTTAGTTTCATTAGAAATTTGAATATATATGTTTGCAGGGAGATAGTTTTTAACCATATGTTTTGTATAACCATTTTACCCCACCCAGGTGAAAATGGGTATACTGTGGGATAAAATGGGAATGCAAATCTTATACAGTAGCAAAGGTTAAAAAAAATGTTGCAGTACAGTGATATAAAGTAAAAGTCAGATTTTAAAATATTTTTTATTAATTTATTTTAAATATCTCAAATTATACAGCAAATTTGGCAAAAATATAATATAAGGTTTTTACCCCCCCTCACATATGATTTAGTATATCTGTTATCCCTCCAAAATATTTATGACCTCTGTTATTAAATTGTAGCTCATTCAAAATTTTTATTATCTGGATCATCTTTGATATAATCTGTATCATTTACAGCCAGAAAAGTGAAACTTGCCCATCTTAAATTTTTCATTTATTCTTCTTCAACAACCATAATTTTGACAATGAATCCTGGCTTGATTTTTCCCCTCAAATATAGTGTTTTTACCTAAGCACCTACATTTAGACTTTGTCTCACAGCTGTATTTTCTGTAATATTTCCAGATACTTCTCCTGCAAGGAAATTACACTACTATTTTCTCTTCAAATTTTTAGCCTTTCTATTACATCTTTCACTTGTTAAAATTTCAACAGTGCTTGTCTGCACACATTTGCATTTTTGCTCAAAATTATTCATGTATGCAGTTGTGAAATTTGAAGCTTTTGGCAATATTGCTGACAATTTTGCGCATCTCAAATCTTTGTATGTTGAAAAAATTGTGCTTTGTGATCTACACTCTTGAGGTGGAGACAAAGACAGGTTCTGAGAACTTGAAGGCATATAAGAGAAAACAGAAACATCCGATTACAAACTTTTGGCATCTGCCACAGAAAATGTTATTTTGTGTGGAATTGCTTTTATGTTTTTAACTATACACTTTAGATCCGTCTGATAACCACATCTTTCCATAAATTTTAAAGATTAAACAATTATACGCTCCTCTTCATGAGAGAAAACTGGTAATTTTCCTGATCCTTTCAGGTGCAGGATTTTTGTAACTAGTTATGATATGGAATATTTGTTTCATTAGTATTCAATTTACCATAAATGAATTATTTATTTAAAGAAAAAATCATGCTGTATCTATCCTACAGAAGATGCAGAATGTTAAGCCTAACCATAGACCCATTTTCTAAATATAAGATTTTAAAATTTTTTTTTTCTTTAGCTGCAAGTTGAAACAGCAACAGAAATGTCCCAAAAAAGATATTATGCCACTATAATAAGAATTTCTCAATAATCTGGTCCTGGCAGTGAAAGTTAGAATACATAACATATGGCATAAACCTGTCCCTTCAGTTTAATGTTGCAATAATTACCACTCACTTATAGAGCACAGTAAAATGTTGTTGACGAATGGAAGTCCAGACAGCCAACTATAATATCAACTAAAAAACTACCAAATATAATTAAAATCTGTTGTTTTAAAGCCGAATATCTGTTGTTTTAGAAACCCATTTACCCCACCTGACCTATAAATACAAAATAGCTACTGATAAAATCAAAATTAATTCAAAAGTATTAAAATAATTTATATTCTGAAGTATATGTAGTGGTAGAATGTAAACACGTATTTAGCTTGATAATCTACTCTCAAATAAATAATAAGCGATATTTTAAAAAAATAATAAAATAAAATAGTAAGGGTCACCAACCCTAATTAGACGCAACAGAATACCTCAACATGAAATTTTCGAAAATATAACAAAATTTTGCTTTCCTTGTATAAATGTTAAAATACACAATAACTAAACTACCACGATTGTCCCTCCAAATCAGTATAGGGTAGATGCTCCAGTTTTTATTATTACATTGGATCATTTTTCCAATAATTAACCAGTAATTTCAAATTAACTAATAAGAAGCATTCCAATACTTTAAACAATTCTTATTTTATTTTCAATCTGACTGGTTCATTTTCTCAAACATGTGACTTGTAAAAAAAATTAAATAATATGATCTGTGTATTGTTACTCACAACTGTTGGGTTTTGTTAGGAACAAGTATTTGAGATTTTTCATCATGACTCTCAGAATTAAATGAATTAATCTAAAACTGATTACCCTTAGGGTTTATAGCGTAAGCTTTCTTTTTTATTCTGATTTCATATGAAAATTAATTATTTTTTTAGGATTAAGCGGGTGGTGGCCAAACTGGTACTTTCAATTTACTATATGCACCAGTTTGTCGGTCATGCAGGTGACAAAGGGGAACACTACCTGTTCTGTTTTGACCCACACTGAACTTCAATATTGTGTTTTTTAGCCATTACATAAATTTAAGAACATCTGGATGAAATAAAATCAACTAATTTGTAGTTTTTGTTTTTTAAAATAAAGCAACTAACTTAATTTTATTTCTAAAAAAATAAAGCAACTGATTTAGTTTTGTTTCTAAAATGAAAAGTAGTGATATAGCTTTTGTTCTAAAATAAAGTAACTGATTTAGTTTGTTTGTTTTATTTTACATAGTAATGGCTCAATTAAAAAATAAGAAGGCAAGGTAGGATTTCCATAAGAATTGCTACTCACCATCTAAAGTTGGTAATACAGTTAAGGCCATTCAAATGGAATGTCAAAAACATCTCCATTTTGAATGTTTACCATTTATGTTGAAAATTTCAACCTGAGGAACCTGGATCAAGTGATGATGAATATTCTTTTATCACAGCATGTGTATTACTCTAATTTTAAAAAATGATTCTGATGAATTTGATTTATGTTACAATTAAAATTATAAAAGAAAATACATATTTGTGGATATTGTTAGTGAGTATAATGAAATTTCTTGATTTGTAAGATTTTAAAAAATTATGTCTTTTTTTGCAATGTAAAAGTTTATTCTCTCCCCATTTTTTGTTCATATTTTATCAAAAAAAAAGTGATTATATATAGTTTTGCATTTTATCAAAGCCAAATTAAATTACTGTTTTCTGCATTCCTGTTTCTTTTTTTTTTAAAAAAAACGCTGAAATCTGCAGCTAAAATCATCTTAGGTAAATTTTATTATATATCTTAATAAATTCATAAAAAAAATTACATTTAAAATAACAGAAAATAATGTAGTAAAATATATATTGCATAAAAAATGATTTATTTTTACTTAAAATTCATTAAAATGTCTGTTAAAAAATATAATATTAATTATTGGCACAAGGTGGCCAAAACTGGTGCAAATGGGGTTAATTTATTTAAAATTCATAACTAAATCTAAAATATTCTTCAAAAATTCTATAATTAGCAGAGATCAATAAAATTTGCTAAAAAAGAATAGAATAAGTATGATTTAACATTCTTTAAACAGTCATCCACTGTGAAATTTCCATTTTCAAATTTTCTATATTACGGTGGCCAAGTGGATCATCTACCCTATTACCCAACACATACTTAATTAGGGGTTTGCAGTTTTCTCTGACAGTTTAAGATTGGTGCAGTTTTGGTAGATCTTTTTTAAAAAATGATTTAAGGATGAAAAAAAATGATTAAGTTCTTTCGGATTATATTTTTCCAAATAAAAATCATTTATTCGGTTAAAACTAAAAATTCGATACAATCCCCACAAATATTTTTTTGAGCGATAACTTGCCAGAATTTGGTAGCAGATTTAACATTATTAAGACTTAACTGTTAGCGGTTTATCTCAGCAGTTACTTAATATGTTTGCGAACTTGGCGAAGGTATTTACATAGATCTTTAGCCTAATCACTATATCATATTCTGGCTTGAATTATATCAAATTAATACACTTCAATTTTTAATACTTTGAAATGAAAGGAAATAGATATGAATTGATTAAAGCTTATAATGAGTATTCTGTTGTTTTCTATTCACGTTGTATGAGTGCAACCCCAAGTTACCAT
>BGPR01004621.1:24160-108228 GCA_013235015.1 Araneus ventricosus | reverse complement strand
TCTTTGCAGGAAGCTTGTTTTGCATACTTGCTGCAAGTTTGATTTGCAAAGAGGTGGCGCTACTTGTCACATCGAACTTGCGACAAGTTCGATTCAAGTTTGACGCGTCAAATTTTGCCATGACAAGTCAAAATCAAACTTGCTGCAAACTTACGTGCTATCTAACTTATCCCCTATCTTTAACAATAAAATTCTTGTTTTCCTCTTCATTACAATAGCAGTGTGAAATATCAATTTCATTTAAATTTTTGCAAAAGTAATTGTAATTACAGATTTGTTTTTTGAGGGCCTTTTGGTATTTAAAAGCAGTTCAAATAACATAAATGTCTTTAACAGGGAAGTAATTCTTACTGTCATGGATAATTTTAGGCAGATGTATCGAAAAAAATATCAAGGAAATTAAAATACAGAATTCCTTTGACTCACTTTTATTGACTTTAAAAAGCAGACTGTCATTGGCTATTTTATGTTTAAATTAAAACCAGGTGAAAGAAAATGAATTTGATATATTGTTATTAGTAAATATAAGTTTTTCGTATTCATGATGAATAATCCATTTGAGTCTATTGTTCTTTATCTTGAATAAATATTGTTTGATTTTGTTGATATTTTCCCAGTTATGGTCAAGATAACATAATCTTTGCAATCTTTCTTCAAATACAATAAAATATTTTCCACTCTTGCCTTTAACTCTTTTAAACCTTTCTTTAGATGTATTGGAAGATTTTAAAAAACCTTTGGAAATGTTGAATTTATTGTAGATGCAAATTTTATTGAATTCACTGTGACCTTCTCCATTTAATATACTGTTGAGACCAGAAGGAAAAAGAGTTTTGAGGCTGCAAATAAATAAATTTTCTAAATCTAATCTGATATTAAGATCAACAATTTTATCTTCAAGAATGTAAATAATAATATTTTCGAAATTATGTGACTGGAAATGGAGAAGTTCATAATCATGTGAATGGTTATTATTGAAGTTTTTAATAGCTGATCTGTGACCGTTGATTCTGGTACTCAACTCAGTGCAAGTTTGGCCTACATAATTAAGATTACATCCTTTACAATGAATTAAATACATGACATTTTTAACTTTACAGAAAGTATGGAGTTTTTCACTGTTACCTTTAATCTGTTCTTCGCAGGCTGAGGGACATATTTTGCATCTAGCTTTACCACACTTTCTAAATTTCTTTAAATGATCTGAGTAAAAGGTGTGAGCAAGTAGCTTTTTATCCACGGACGCACCTTGCAGGAAGCAGTCCACAGTGCCCCTTGTTAAAGCGCGCGACGGGTCATGCGCTATGAAAGAATTAATAGTAGAACCTGGCATAGTGTGAAAATTGAAGAGGTGAAACGCCTTTACAAACCAAAAACCCGGAAAGATTACAGAACAAGAGAGAAGAAAGAGTAACATTCTTTGTCTTATCTACACTTATAAAAGGCAATGTTTGTGTGCGTGCGTGCGATGTCCAGACGAATCTATCGCACTTACAGACTTGAAATTTGGCACACAGGTAGTCGTAATGGTGATTCAATGCACCTCGAAGCCCGAATTTTAAAATTTAATCTAGAAAATTTTTTATTTAATGTTTTGTGTTATTTTTGGTAATTTACGATATATATTTTCGCATTACATTTTTTCTGATAATCGTAAAAAGAAAATAGATACATTAAAGGAAAGAACAAACGATGCACGTTCTAATGAAATTTGTTTTGAACTTCTAACTTAATTCACTGAATTTTGAGAAATTTTTAAAAAATAGTCCCTTTTCTCTGAATTTTTTCCTTCTACATTCTTACTTTCGCACATCCGACGTTCTAATAACGCTATCATTTCAATTCTTTTTCAGGTAGTAAATTAAATATTTCTCCCTAATTTAAAACAAGATCGATTAAAATATCTTTTTTCTCCGATTTTAAATTAATTTGTTTCCGTGATGGGATCAGAGAATTTTCTCGAATGAAGGACATGAAGAATCAAGCAGAAAAGGCCAGTTTCACCCTGGCTACGCCATCTGGCGAAAAAAATTAGAGCGAGAGCAGAGAAATAATTAATGACTTGACCCATGATTTATTCCCTGTTTTGTTTATATCGCTCTGAATAATTTGAAATAATTTCGCTGGATGCAGTGGTTTATCGTAAATCGAGCAATGCCGGAACGTTTTGGGTGATATTATTGGAGCGGGGGCGGGGGGGATAATGGAGAGGGATATAGAGAGGGTATAATTAGGGAATCACTTCACAGTAAAGATATGTTTTGCATTTCAAATGTGTAATTATGTTATCTAGGTATTGAAATCGTTAAATTATGAAATGACAATACTGAAATAAAGCAAATTTTACAAATATATATTTTTTATTTATGATTAAACATCAACATTATGCATACTGGACCTCAAAGCATATTATAATGAAGATGTGAAAGTATGAATTTTTTTAAAAAAATATATTCATTTCGTTAAAAATAATTGAAGTAATATTAAAGTAAAATCATGACAATGATAAATCTAAACTAATAAAAGGAAGTG
Source organism: Araneus ventricosus (assembly GCA_013235015.1). Classification (NCBI taxonomy): domain Eukaryota; kingdom Metazoa; phylum Arthropoda; class Arachnida; order Araneae; family Araneidae; genus Araneus; species Araneus ventricosus. The sequence continues at coordinate 105,696 of BGPR01004621.1, read as the reverse complement.
TTTGTGTGTCATTCTGGGCTTTTTTTTTTATTTTGTTGAAGTCACTGTACCACGGGCAACGCCGCGCGCACTGCTAGTTTTAAATAAACAATGAGAGCTACAGCAATAATAACATCAAATTTAATATTTTCAAAGTATCCTTAAGACATAACATTAAAAAACTCTACTTCAAACATTAGTTAACATCTTCAGAGTGTTGAAGAACTCATTTGACGAAACATTACACCGGAAGTCGGTTGTATATCGGTTAGGTTAGGTTACGTTATATTAACGCCCCGTTTTGAAGCAACACGAGGGCTATTTAGGGACGGACCTCGTAATTTTGAACCGCGGTCAGATGACGAGGACGACACCTGAGCTGGCGCCCCCCTCTCCAAACTTCCGCGCCACACCAACGGGAGGACGTTTGGCCACTACGTATGATTTTGCGTGCAACAGGCCCCATACACGGCGGATCTTCAGTGGAATTGGGTTTCGAACCTGCGACCCTCCGGTCCCGAGGTCGAGACCTTGCCACTAGGCCACCGCGGCCTCGGTTGTATATCGGAAGTTCTACATTACCCTAAATAAATAAAACAGAAAACTCGTCCATATAACGATATTATACACGAAGCGTTCCATGCTGAACAAACATACCAGAACGGTGAGGAAAGAATAATTTTAGTGACTGATGCAGCATTTATAACATTTTGGTGATATTCTGGAACAAGGCTAGAATATACAAGGCTACTTAAACTCTCGAGACACTTTTTCTGTTCGAAAAATTTCGATAATGAAATGCAAATTCAATTAAAAATAATTAATTTGAAAATATTAATGATACCTTTTTTCGTCAATAATCTTAACTATTTTTGCTTATGAATGTTGAAGAGTCTGACTTAAAAAAACTCCCGTAGGAAATTTCGTGACGCTTATAATTTTCTGCACGACTCACAGTTTAAAAAGCCCTGTTTAAAAATTATTTCTTATTCAAAACGTTTCCAATACCCAATTTTTGATAAAAATTTACTTACAAAACATCTTTTAGTTTTAAAAGCAAAGTACAGTGGAACCTCGCTTAACAATCATAATTCGTTCCAGGATCTTACTCATAATTCATAGTGCGGAACACCCATTAAGCGAAACCGTTTTTCCCATATAAATTAATGTAAAATACGATAATTTGTTCCATGCCAAAAAAATGCTTAGGAAATTTTGTGTATAACGTTTATTCAAAGAAAATTATACAGGGTTTCCAAACTTATCGTGATCAATTGCTAATTTCTAAACCGTTAGAGGTAGACATATAGTTCCAATTGGAAAAATGCTTTAAATGAAGGGAAAATTATAACATATGTTTTTTGAGTCACTAAATATATTTCTGGAAAAAATACGAATTCTAACTTTTTATACGGTCCCCCGGTCCTATAAGTCATATTTAGTAAAACATTCTTAACATTCTAACATTTTAAACAAGAAAAGTCCCACTCTTCTGCGACTAAAACTGAGCGAGTTCTGGAGTTTCGAATGTCATGATTTTAAACCAATCGGCGGCCTCGTCGAGCAAGTGCTGCGCATTGATTGGTGGATAGTCTTCAATACGGCTATTGAAATGGTGTAAAGTGGTCTAAGTCAGCGATATTCAAAGCTCCATAACTCGGTCAGTTTTAGTCGCAGAAGAGTGGGACTTTTTTTGTTTAAAATATTAGAGTGTCAAGAATATTTTACTATATATGACTGATAGGACCGGGGGACCGTACAAAAAGTTCGAATTCGTAACTTTTTCAGGAATACATTTATTCACTCAAAAAACATATTATAATTCTTCCCTTCACTTAAAGCATTTTTTAAATTGGAACTATATGTCTATCCCTAACGGTTTAGAAATTAGCTATTAATCACGATAATTGTGGGCACCCTGTATATAGCATTATTAAGGAACTTGAATAATTTTCATCTTTTCTTCTATTGCGGGATGAACCTTAGCTTTGCAGAAAATAAATCGAAATAATTAGTAAATTATTTAAACATATTTATTATTTCTTTTTTATCAGAAAGCTGTCTACTCTTCAGCAACGGATTCCGAGAGTACCACTTTTGGACGATTTTACACCGCAAAAGGGTGTCAGGCAATGAGCCAAATGAGCGCATTTCCGGAGTTCTTTGTCAGATCACGCTGAGTAAAATGTAAACATCCCCCTTCCATTCTTCACTTTCCCCCTATTTTGATGAAAATAACTCCGCCCGGCGCATGCGCAAAAGCGCGGAGGGTTTCCGAATCCGTTGCTAAACAATAGAAGCATCTGTTTTTGCCGACGCTTCAAAATTTGCCCAAAATTCGACACAGCATTTTCATTAAATAAATTTGCAGCGAGCATAGTCACTGCTTTATTAGAGTGACGCTTCTCAATGTACGATGCAACAGTTTCTCATGCCTTCAGCATTTCTCTTATTGCGCCAGAAGATTGTTGCTTTGATCTTACCTCTTCCTCCTCTGACGAAACTCTTCTCCACAAATTCTTGCTGTGGAACACGATGCAATTCCATTCAGGGCCGGCCTTAGGAGGATCGGCCCGATTGGGGAAAAAATTTAAAAAATTTTTTTGTACAATCTAAGGACTTGTGATAAAGAAAAGACTGTCTGAAGTGTTATCCCCTTGGCTATCTCGTTTATTAATACAACGTGGCGAAATTTGTGCCTCGCAGCATAGTGAAGAAAACCGTGTATGTATCTGGAATGTGTTCCTTTCTTCCCATTGAAACCTAAATTTAATTCAGATCTGCAATTGTAAAGAGAAATCCATATGATAAATTGAATCCTTCTAGCTCTTTGCGTTTCTATGCTATTGTGTCCATATATGCAAGGATGCGAAGACTTTTTAGGCACAGGATTTCATCTAAATTTGATTGAAACCTAAAATTTTGGTATTCTGATAACATACCAAATTTCATCTGTCTAGTAGCGTTTTTCTGTTATTGTGTTTACAGATAAACCGACAACACAGATGTAATTACAAAAATGGTCTTCAGACTAGGGGCGATTTAACACGTACAGATTAGTCTAAAATTTCGAGGTGGAATTTCATGACGATTACAATGCTTTGTCTTTGTATCCTTCGTATGAGAGAGTAAAATATATAAATAACTCTTTAAAATTTTTAAACTCAATTCTTCACCCCTATGGTAATAATGCCCAGGGAACTTTCACTGCCTAGCTCACCCTATTTACGCGGGGCCCTATTGTGAACAATCGGTCCAATCAGCTAAAGGCCAGCCCTGATTCTATTAGTTCTTCGTTGGTCAGATCTTGGCTGTGCTCTTTCACAAGCGCATCGATATCATTCTTATCCACCTCCAGTCCCATGATTTTGGTCAAAGACACAATCTCGTTCACAACAAGCTCTAAAGGTATTGTCTCAAACCCCTCAAAGTCATTCGACAGCGCTCTCCGGTCAAAACTTCTAAGTAGAAGCGAGGGTTCCCTTAGTAACCCCTTCCCGCGCATTTCCGATCAGCACGAGACAGGCAACGATATGGAATTGATATTTCCGAAACTCTCATAGAGTAAGATTGTCACTCGTTATGGGAAGTATTACTCTTTAAGCGAGTCATTTTTTTTACAATTTGTTTTGCTCGTTATGCGAATTAATTGTTTTGAGAGGTTCTCGTTAAGCGACGTTCCACTGTAATAGTCAAAAACAAGATGGTAGTCTTTGTATGCAGAGCTTATTACCAGGGCTGTCTTAACCATTGGTCTAATTGGGTGCAGCCCAGGGGTGCTTTTGAATCAAAGACGCCTACAAATTTATTTTACTGAATTTGTTTTAATTTTGAAGCAAAAATATTATTTAATTATAATCTTAAATTCGAAAAGATTCCGATTTGCTACATAGTAAGGCATTAATCACAGAACAGGTGGTTTTTTTCTTCTTTCTTTCGTTTTTTTTTTTTTTTGTCCTTAATTTTTTTTTTAGGTAGGTATTTTCTTTGGGTCATAGACGCTCAAATTCCTAGTTAAGGCTCTGATGGGGCACCAAATAACTCTAGCCCAGGCCACTTAAATTTGTTAAGACGACCCTGGCTACAAGTACGAGTGGAATGAACTAGAAAAGGAGGAAAATTTTCGAGTCTATCAAGCCAGAAAGTAATGTTGTCACGCTTTTATTATTTTTTTAAAAAAGGGAAATTAAGAACAAACAGTTGCGGTGATTTAAAATATAATCAAGAATTCCGATTTAGATCTGGGGGCTGCAGCCCCATCTTCCTTGCAGTTTCTTCCTTTTCCAATCTTCTGAGGAGTTATTCTTACAGTGAAAATATTACGTTTTGCTTTTTAAATGTGTACCTTTAAATGAGAAAATGTATTTGGTTTTGAGAAAAGGTAAACTTAAGTAACATAATTTATGACTGAAACGTTTTTTAAATAAAATTTTATTGTCTTAAGACAAATTATCACATTTTATTCACAACTTTCAAATGTGAATTCAAACAGAAGAAATTATATATATCATACAATAGTAAAAATCAATCTCTCTGCAATGAACATAGATATATCTTCTATACATGAGTAAAAAGAAGATTAACAATTATAACTAAACTCTATCGATGCATAAAAGCAAATAAAATTATGAACATTAACAACAAAATTTATTCATAACTAAAACAGCAAATTATCAAAATATTAATGAATATATATAAGTGAAACAGATAATGATACACAAGGAACAATAGGGAAAATTATCACAATATTTTCTACCTGGCATTAAAAAGAAACAGAAATTGCATGAATGGCATTTTTCACAATACACGACACACCGTTTTAACATGAGAAGGTGAAAGGAAGAGAAGGCACTGAAGCCTTTTATTACAAAATGTGTGAAAAGTATTCTCATATATTTGTGCAATATTTAACACATTAGAAGATATTGCTTAGTATCACTAAAACTGTGATCAGAAGACTGCATATTTTGTAATATCATATCACATATTTATATTTTACATATGGCAGAATTCTTAATTTTGTATTAGAATGGCCTTTTAAACAATAAATATAGATGGCAGTATTATAGTTTTTAACCCTTTCGCTATCAGGGTCTACTGGGAAAAACGTCCACCACAGCCCAAGATGTTTTTCAGGACTAAGTGACATCAACTGGAATAGATTTTACATCAGGCTCTGGTAAGAAACAGTTGTGTCACATATATGTGACGGTTGCTAGCGAACGAGTTAAACAAAACCTGAAACTAGTGGTGCCACTGGGATAAGCATTATTTTGTTTTATGACATAATAAAATATATGTTTTTATATATAATATAACAAAACATAAATTTTTATTATATTTCAGCATTCACATAATTCAGAATAATTTTACATGACATTAAATCAAAAGCCTCTGTTTAACATCAACTATAAGTATAGGTATATCGAATTTGCAAACTGAATAGAAACCAGAAAAATATTTATTCAATTTGTAAATTCAATTAAAAATATAAGAAAGGGTAAACTGGTAAATTCAATTAAAATAACTTTTAATTCAAAGTTTTGTAATTAGAATTTTAAATATCCCCAAATTTCCTCAAGATTCATTAAGTGATTTAAAGAAAGATTTCATAATAATTATGTAATTTAAAGATATTAAGTTGATGAAAACTTCACCAAAGTATAGAACTGTCAGTTAACATAACAATTCCAAAAACTTTAGAGAGGAAAATCTATTAGACAATTACCAAATTTTGTGTATGAAAAAGAAATTTCTTCATCTCAGATATTAAAGATAGGGAGAAAAACTACTAACAGCATTAAAGCACATCTTTAGGTTACTTAATCAGCTATTTAATTTTAATAAAATAGCATCTGCAATATTTTCAAGTGGTATTTAATCCAGTTACAGCTCTGACAGGAATGTAGAAATTTCTAGGAAAATATTTCATAACTACACCCTAACATTAGCATTTCACTCAACATTGAAAATTTGAATTTTCATGTCCTTTCAACAGAATTTAACAATAAAAGTGCTTATAAATAAGATACTAAATAAGTACATTTGAAGCACTTTTAATAATATTATTGAAATTGAAGCACAGTGATTCTTACTGATATCATCATTCTAATAGTCAAAGGGAACTGCCAATGTGTCTCTTTGCACCACTACTGAATTGGTTATTCATGAAACAAACTTAAAACTTCTGTGAAAAGAAAGAATAAATGATTCACTTGTCAGTTACATTATACCTGTTCTATTGTATAAGAACAATAAATACATAAACTATCTATAAAAATAACAAACTGAAGAATCTTAAATGAAGAAGTTAAAACTTTTAACAAATTCAAAGATAACAATTTAGCAATTTTAATGAAAAAAAACCTCAATTCAATTTTATATACACATATTTTCCCAAAAGATTGTGTTTTGTAAATCTGAAAAATATGCAATTTTCTATAACATTCGTGAATTACAAACTCACTATCCAAATGCATATGTGATTTTTTTTAGTGCATAAAACTCATACAATAGTCTCTCGGTTCTGATATTTGTTAAAAGAATATTCAAATTTGTGAGAAGACTTTTAAAGTATGAAATATTTTTGCAAATAAATAAAGCATGATAACTAATAATGTTTTTACCGTTTACAAAGATACAATTTTATTCTAAATATTCTTTAAGTAAATTCTAAACAAAAACATAATTTTGAGGAATGCACTAAGCTATGCAATTTTTTTCATTTTTTATTTTATTTCTAAGTTAATTAAAGTTATTCAAATATTAAGATGGAAATTAAATATTTTTAAATTTATTTATGTTTAACTCAGACATTTCAAGATTTCTATCAATAAAAGAGTCAAATAGAACAAAATGATGAAGATAATTTTTGTGAGGTTATAAATCAATACATGAGCATCACATTCATTTAAACAAATTTCATGATACAGAAAATTATTCTAGCACTCATTAGAAGAATAATTATAATTTCAGTAGGAAAAAAATTTTATTCGAAGCAGTTAGTGATATTTTGCAGCAATGTATAAATTTCAGTTGATTGATTTCACACCTATAAAGTTTCGTTTACTTAGACAATTTCATCAAGGACGGAATAGTCAAAATTACTACAGAATGGATCTTTACTCTTAAGAAGATATTTTTACTTTTCTTAACACACTTGAAAATGTTACAAAATATCAAACTAAGCTACTCTGAATAAAAATGTGTACGGAATTAGTTAAACAAGTTGCCATTTATACAATTGCAAAAATTAAACAGGGTTGTGCAGAATTCCTAACATTATTCATAATTAGTTTAATAGGAAACAACATGAATTAAAATTAAAAGCAATCAAATCATTTGAAAGAAAAATATGTTTCAAAAAGAATCTTAAAAGAATAAATTTAGGCAGTGAAATACTAATTAACCCGTTTGAGGGCCATTTTTTTTCTAGTAGTGTTATAGTAATACGGGTTTAGGATTGAGATTCATTTAGGAAAAAAAAATTCATTTAGCTTATTCAATGAACATTAATTTTTTGTTACTTAATTTTGCTAATCAATAATTAATTATCAAGTCCACTTTGTTATAGATTGAGAAAAGAAACCGGAACATCTCAGTTTTTGTTTCATCGAAAAAATTGACGAGAACTTAAGCCGACCTTAAAAAATGCCTTTAAAAATTAATGAATGTGGTGATAAGAATACTTACCATGGCCTTATAAAGGATTAAGATATTAATAAAACAAAACTTATTTTCAATTTTAAAAGTAAACTAATTTAATAAGTGTAAAAACTTGTTGACAAGTGATTTTGGTTACATAAATATATTTTAGCTTAGAGTTTTTAAAGGTCAATATGCAATTAAATAATATATCACTTTTAGCTATAAAATTACAATTATGATCAATTATTACTATACAGGGTTCTTACTGATTTTTTAAATTAAAAATCAAGGAGTATTTAAGGAGTTTTCAAGGAGTATTTACAAAAATTTCAAGGAGTCAATATTTAAGCATGGAAAAGGGTTCCCTTTTTAAAGTACACAAAAATTACATTAGAATATTTAAAACACTGCTAATAATTTAAATAAATGTGGTTATATTTATTTCTTTTTTAAGTTTTTACTAAGCTGATTTATCCAAAAATGCCATGTTAAATCTATTTACATGAAAGCAGAGTGGTCCCACTTAGACAGTTTTTATAAAATTATACAACTACCCCAAAAGTTCATTTCATACCATGATTTACCATGTTTCAAACAAAAAACTATTTACATTCATTTTTTTAGAATTTAAATTCTTAAATAATTTCCATGCCTCACTGTGCACTACATAAGGTGCACAGTGATCCAGTATTTAAAATATAGAGGTGCAAAGAGAGACATGGATTTAGATATTAGAAACTGTTTATTGACATTTTCATTGCTTACAAAATAGAATAGAAATAGAAGAAAATAAAATCAACAAAATTTCTTGATTATTAAAAAACTAATTTAGCTAAAATTGATTAATAGTATCTATTTTCCTTCAACTCCACCACCACAATATACGTCCTTTACAACAAACCATATGTTACAATTTAAAGAAATACAGTTAATTTTTTCGAAATAATCCAAGAGAAATAATATTCTCAATTTGCACCATTCTATTGTTTTGGTCATTACTGATTGGCACTTAAAACCAATTATTAAATTTTGGATACTTCTAGGAGATGAACATCAAATCGTGGAAAGAGCAACACAAAATACTGGGTAATTGATACGGCAGCAATTTAGAATCCTTTTTATCAGAGAAACACAGTACACATTTGTCAAAAATTGAAAATCAAGGAGTTTATAAGGAGTAAAACCCAAGTTCAAGGAGTTTCCATAGCGCTTGAAAATGAAAATCATTTTCAAGGAGTTTTCAAGGAGTGTACAAACCCCGATATAGTATTATGATGAGTTATTATTAAAACAACTTAGTAATTGCCATAAAAACAACTTCTCCCAAGCTTGACTGTTCAAAAATGTTCACAAAATTATGGTACCATAATAAAATATTTAAATTATTAAAGTTTGAAACTCATAAAAACGTAAACATCAATTTCTTCACAAATGTTACAGATAAAATGCAGCAAACAAGAGCAAATATAATGCATGGTACCCAAAATTTCTATCAAAATAAAAATGGTATGAAAACTTTCAAAGAAAACTTCTCCTTTCATTACAAAGGTAAATTCTCTCATTTCTTCAAAAACCTGATAGAATAAATATTAAGAAAATGTATTAGATGATAAAAAAAAAGTGGGAAAATTGTAAAAAAAACATAGATATAATCCCTGAAATAACAGCATGGTATTTTAATTTCATTCAGAGAACTATATTAATTAGTTAGCATTTTCAAACACTTTCATTTTAAAGTAAGCTATTAAGATGTCAGACATATTTTACAAAGAAAATTCATAATGAAAGATATTACTTTTTTTTGGCAAAATATTATTTAAAAATTAAAATTTATACACTTATCTCTGAAAAGCTTAAACAAATTTAAACCCACACTTGAAACTTGTTTTAAATTTTTACAGATCTCACTGATAACACGTACATAGACTTACTATCACAGCAAAGCTTTCTGTGCACACATACTTGACAAAACAACATATCTCGAGCAGCTCTGGAATGACCCATCAAAAATTGTGCATTAGCTAATTTTTAAATAAAAATGAAGGAAAAATAAATAATGTGAATTCATCATACAATAAATGGGGAACACATATTCTTTAAAACTAAACAAACACAGTTCAACAAAAAAGTATTGATAATAATTTAAGTGAAATAAAACGTATGCATGGCGTCTTAAAAAATGTACACACACTTCGAGTAACTATAACATGAAGAATTAATATGTGGAAATGTATTTTAGTTCCATATTTTATTGTAGATATCACACGGAGGATTCACATCGCCATACCTCTACATCATGTGTTACATCTGGTGTCTGTCTGCCAGAATGAATTCTCAAATCGAACCTAACCCTTTAAGACCAAACCCGTATGATCGGTTAGACTTTAGCTTATATTTCTGTTCCTGGTTAGTTTTTTGAAGTAAGTGCCAAAAGAAATGCGTTTTCTTGTTCCAGAATCTCTATAGATCTATTTTTCTCATTGGATAGCAGTAATCGTCCATTTTTGGGTTGTAGTTGGCATTTAAACCATTGGTTAAAAATACATCCAGCACTAAAGGGCTAAGCGGTTGCCATAACTTTTGCAGCGCTCATCAGCGTCTTGGTTTGGGGTTCACTATAAATACAATATTAAATAAAAATTTCATAACTCAATAAAAACAAATGCAAAATCTTATGAACTATCAAAAGTTGCTGAAATGTTAGACACAATCGACCAGGTACTGCTAATAACATCGAGCAATAGAATTGCAAATGCCTCTCAGCTGATAATTATTGGGCAAATACTCAATTGTAGCTGGCCATGAGACGACTTGCTATAACCTCTTCATCCTAACCTTTCGTTCATCATAATTCCATCAATACATGCCTTTAGGACTCATATAAAATAATTCATCAATTCTGATGTTAATTAAGGTATTAACCAATTTAAAACATGAAACTGTGGTGCATTTAATAATTGGTTATGTAATAGTTATTCAATGTGTGTATATATTTTTGGGGCAATCTGCATTTTAAACACAAGGCTTTAAAAAATGAGCTTAATACAGTGGTGCACAAACTGTGGGTCGCGAGAAAATTTTTGTGTGCCGCTAAATTCAAAGAAATTTAATTCACAATAAAAAATATAAGGATTTTCTTTAAAAAATTTTGGCTGCGAATCACCTGGGGGGCCGCGAAAAAATTTTACACACAATAAGGGGGGGTCAGAAATGAAAATAGTTTGCACACCACTGGCTAAATATATCAACTTTCAAAGAAATATTAGAAAGCAATCAAGTAACTATATATACCATGACTTTACACTTGGAAACATCCATAAACATCAATTAAACGAGTAAAGTTACACCATACAGTTCATTCACTTTGACCATATCAAATAACATCAAGCTTTAAATCGCGAATTCATTCAAAACAATCTGACAGAACACAATGCATTCAAGTATCTTATTAAGAATATTCAAAATGGTGAAGACAGCAATACAATCCACATTATTTAACAGTCATTATGGTGAATAAAAATAAATCAGAAGAATGCATTTCAAATTCACTGGAGTTTGTTAAATACTCAAGAAAATCCTCAACATTTAACACACAGATAAAAACAAATCGATAAAATAATTTAAGAGTTAAAATGCACACATATATAAAAAGAAAACTGCAATGACATTAAAAAATATTAATACAAATAGTCATTTTTGAGCAGAAATTTAAGTGTAATGAATCTGCATTAGAAAATTTAACCACATCAAAATAATTTATACACATATGTTAATGGAAGATCATTTTATCATTAATTAAATTTCCCAATTAATTCTAAAATTAATCTTTTATAATTAATTAAATTTGCACAATATTTACAAGATTCTGAAATCAGCAATAGTGATTCTAAAGAAATCATTTCATTAGAATGAAATTCAAATCCTTATCAACAACATTTTTTAAGCAACAATGCACTCTACCATTTTTGCTTTTTTTCAATTAAATTAACTTCAAACAATTAAATATTTAATTAATAAAACTATTTTCTTCTACATTTTTGACTTGAAGTGGGAAACATTTTTAGTAAAGAAATTTAACTAAACAATTAATGATTTGATTACTTTTTCTGCATTCCTTACATCAATTTATGCAGACTTTAACATTTTTTGGATGAAAAATAAAAAAAAAATAAAAAAATTGTGAGCTCAAGCAAGAGCTTCAATAAATTCACAGTTTATGAAAATGACAACAATGCAAAAGAAATGCCTCACTTTTTCTAAACCTCAAATACAAATATAAAATTATATATATTTATGTGATATTTTAATTTTTTAACTTTCTTTAATTATTTTAACGATATCTCATTTTTAATTACTTCTACTTTCATTGTAATAATCGCACTTATACTTTCACTTTGAGTCAAGAGTCTTTCTGAAAAAATCCCCCCCTCTGGGTACTTAAACTTTCAGCGCATTCCTATCTGCCCTTTTTTGATTCCGACATGTAACTGACAACAGTGCGCTGCTTCGCATGTTACCCCTTTAATTCTGGTCATAGATACTAAAATATGATTCCTTTATGAAATGAAAACTAACCTAAATTATCCTCAATGATGGAATAAATGGATTGAATAAACAAATGTCTTTTCCTTGACCCCGATGCTCTACACTTCACCTTTAATAATGATATTCACCTTTAATATTACATTTATATATACATTATTAAGTTCAAAATATTTTTTTAATTATTTTTCTTGCATTGCTTACAGTTATTTGTGTACATTTAGACATTTTTTGATGGTAAAATCCTGCAGTGTACCATTAAGGTTAAGTTACGTTTACAATGTGTCAATATATTCTGCATAATTTATCTATTAAAATTTCAAAAGTTTCTCAAGCATAGTTTATTAATATGACAATAATGCAATAAAAATATTTCACTTAATCAAAAGCTGAAATATAAATAATCTCTTTCGAAATAAAAATATACAATATTTTGAGCATTTTTTTTCCTTCAAAAAATTGACAGTACAATAAAAAATTAATAGCCATGACAATTTTTTTTCAACTTTTCACTAACTAAATAAATTTGTTCGAAAATTGGTAAATGTGATTGATTTGTCCAGCCTATCTTTTATAATTCCTAGTCTAAATGAAACAACTTTCATAGTACTGAGCCATGAACAAAACTACATTAAAAGGCATTTTGTTTTAAAATTCATTGATTTATACCATGAATGAGGCTCAAGTTTTATGTGAGATTTTCATAAAATATTATATCACAATTTTTTTCTGCAGTGTTGTCAAAACTGTGCAGTTCTAAGTAATGCAAGTGGTATATGTTGAATAAAGTTGGTGGATTTTGTTTGAGGACAAATTCCTTTTTTCTAAATTCTATGTTTAGCATAATTTTGCAGTGAAATACAATTCAAGTATCACATTTTCAAATATAATTAATTAGTTCTGGAGAAATTAGCAGTTAATTCAATAAGGTCACCATTTTATCCTGAAGGCCTAAAAAAAAATCTAGAGGAAGCATGTCAAACAAAAAACTAAATAAATAAATAAAAAGAAAATACACAAATAAAGTCAATAATTAGGAAAAGAAAATAAAGTACTCCACAGCAAAATTTAAATTTATATCATAGAAATTCTGTGTTCTTGGATTTCAATTTTCAAATAACTGCACTTTAATACTCAATACATTGAAAATGCAATTAGAAAATGGACATTAGACAGTCTTGGTACATTTAGTGTTAAAATTATAGATCTCATGAAAGTTATTGAATTTTTAGATTATATTTCTAGATTGTGCCTTTTAGCCAAACGAAATTAATTAAAATTATATCTGTTAAGTTATAAATGTAACACAAGCCATACACTAGTGTTTCTTAAACATCGATAGTTCAACTATTGATAGCATCAAAACAATCGATACTATCGATAGTTTTCTCCTGGGCAATACTATCGATAGGCGCATTTTCAGTCGATAGTTTAGAAACTATCGATAGTTTGAGTCGATAGTTTTAAAACTCTCTTTATATCTATCTAGCCTCTCCCCCCCCCATCTTTTTTAAGGTTAGCCTTTCACTGAAACAAAACTAATAAAACAAAGAAAACTAACGATTAAAAATAGTAGAAATAATTACTAATGATTAAAAAACTTAGGGGGGAACTGAAGTCCCCATCTCTTTTTTTAAGGTCAACCATAAAGCAAAAAACTTATCTAATGATTAACAACAGCAAAAATAATAAATAATGATTTTAAAAACTTGAGGTTAAACCAGATCCCCACCCCCTTTTTAAGGCTTACCTTTCAATGTAACAAAATTAATAAAACAAAAATCTTAGCTAATGATTAACAATAGTAAAAATTATTACTAATAATTAAATAAACTTTTGAGTTGATTTTGTCTCAAGCAGTTTCCTGTTACTTCAGCTATGCTTTTTAAGATAATTAATTTGAAATTCTGCTTTAAAAATGAGTTAATATGTTAATGAACCGAACCATTCAGTTAAGAAGAATTCTAAAAATAAACAAACATCAATTTGACATGCCTGATCTAGAACTATCAAAAGAAAATTGTCTTTGTAAAGGACAAATGCCTTCACAATATGAAAGTAAAAACAATTTTTAAAAACCTTATTTTATTGTATAAAAATTAATAAATAAATTTAAATTAATAACCAAAAATTTCAATCACAATTACTGCAATATTCAAAGAACAAAAAGCTTTTAGATTGAGCTTGATTGCATAGTTTTTCTAATTAGTCCACTACTTTCTCACTTACAGTTTTTAAAAGGTTCAACAAAGCAACTTTATAAAAACTTGTTTAACAAAGCACAGCATTGAATTAATTTTGCATAAAGAGATACACTGCTATAGATTGTTATTCACTTTGACTTGTTGTTCATAGCCTTCTTATCTAAGAACATTCTCAGCTTGGTTGGATAATCAGTCATTATACCAGTTGCTCCAAGTTCAAATGCCCGCTCAAAATCCTCTTCATCATTCAAAACCCAAAAATAAGTCTAGAAATTAAAAAAAATTCTCAATATCAGTAAAAAAAATCATTCCAAATAAACTAAAGACAAATGCAGATAAAAAAATTTTTAATTATATTTATTTTTAAAACAGTAATCGAAATGAATAGAGGTTCTTCTTCAGTGATAATTCAAATAAATAGCATGCAAAAAGTTACTAATGATAAGATGATCAACCGTCATCCTTTTCCAAGTTCTGTCCTTCCTCAAAAAGTGAACAATAAATGATGTTACCAATGTTTTTATTGCGAATTTATCATATTATAGTGTATTCTATATAATTGTTGAAATGAATTAAAATTTTCTTTTATTTATGATATTTTTTAGCTTCAATTTATTTGTGTCCTCTTTCGATAGAGGTTAAAAGTTGGTCATCTTACTAATGACCCTATCACTTTGAAAGCTGTATGCATGTTTTCACATGTTTTATAACTAAATAAAGAAATCCATGACATTAAGCAACTTTCACTATAAACATGAGGTTTCTTCACAGAGAATATATATTATCTGTTTAAAACTGAATTCAAATACATTCAGTATTTCTTAATACATTAGGATCACATTCAGAACTTTAACTTGCAATAGTTATAGACATTGTAGCATGGATTTCACTATCAATTTGAGTTGTTATTAACAATAGTAAAAAAATTAGGGATTATTAAATAGTTTTTTAAAACAGCAAATTTCAAGGAAATGTTATGGCAGCAATAAATGACAACATAAAATGAAATGACAAAAAAAATATCAATTTTAATGTGGATATTTTTCTTCCTAATAAAACTAAGTTATCATTCTTTGAAAAAAATTGCAGAAACAACTTTTATAAGAAAAACAGAATATTAAAATATGGTGAATGTGGATAATCAGTTATTATGTATAATAACTGCAGTGATTATATATATTAATAGGCTAAAGAGCTGGTAATTATGTATAATAACCAATTATCTGCATTGACCATAAAATATATACACAAAATTTATTCACTTCCAGTTATTTTCAAATTTAACAGATTAACAAAATATGATATATATAAAATGTATTCGCTGTTGTAGTCGTTAAATAAAAACAAGCCAAGTTAAATTACCTTTTATTTTTATTATCAATAGGAGAGTGGTGGATATATACGTGCATCTCCGTTTAGGTTACAAGCGAGAGTGCACAGCAAAATCCCTGCATTCTCTCAGATAAGGGAATAACATATTGACACGTGATCAAAGTGAAGGGAATATTGGGTATTTTTAATAAGTTACGTAGGCATTTCAGGGAAAAAGTCTGGTGCCAAAGAGACGCCGTCATGATTTTCTGTGGGCACATGAAAGTTCTTTTAGTAATAAATATGCCAAAATGAGAGATTTAAATATACCTCCAGCACCGGAAAAGAACGAAACTGGAGTTTTAGAAAGTGATTTTGGAATACATAAGATTTTAAAATATATAATATTAGAATTTGGAATAAAATTAAGTGAGATTATTACATATATATATATTTCATATTTAAATCCTTTTTTAGAATTTATGTTAACCATATAGTATCCATTTCCTAAAGTTTACTTCATTTGAAATAGTGTTTCTTTGATTAAAATTAATTTATTGATTGGTTATTGCATTTGTTTCTTTATATTATATAATACATATAAAGATATATTATATAATACATATATATTACTGAAACTTCGAGTTCTATATATTACAACAAAAAATGAATTTAAAAAATTTTCATAAAAATTCATTTGGTGGAACTTAATAAAGATAAATAAATCTTGCAAGCAAATACAAAGATAGGTGGAAATAATTTACCTGTATACCTCTTTTAGAAAGATGATCAAATAAAGCCTTCCTCATTAGTAACCTATAAGCAAGAACTAAATTATAAACATGAATAGTTCATTTTAAACATTTCAACCTTACAAGCAATCTTTCACATGAAATAAATAATAAATTCTTTTTATAATAATTAAATTGTTTTTATCATATTTTCTATTAAAAATCAAAAAGTAGTTTTAACTATTTGATTTTTTTCAAAGCATTGGTTTTTAAAAATCATATAAAAAAGGTCAACTTCAAAATAATAATAACAAAAAAAAAGTTTTATCTCAACTCCAATAGGAGGGGGGGGGGGAATACTTTTTAGAAATTGCCTTCTTATTGCCAATAACGAATAACATACAAAGTGTCAAATTTAAAATTGATCCCCTAACTTAACTATCTACAATTCAGTGGTGAGCCTCACTCACAATATCTAAAGTGGATCATTTAAAAATCTGAAATAAATTTCAGCCAACAGGAAATTTTAAGCCTGCAACAAACAAATGCAAAAAAATAATCAGTGATCAAATTTATTTCTGCTGCCTATAACACATTAAAAAACCATACAGAAATTGTATCAATTTTATATTCATAAGTTTATTACTAAGCATTTAGCTTACAAAAATTTAAACGATAACTTGAATGTTATTCAAATAAAAAATATTTATCAATGAAAGTGCATTTCTTTTAATGATCTATAGATAAACTTAAAGAAATGCAGTTATTTTGTATGTATTAATTATATTTTGATCATCTCGATTAATATTTTTGTTGAAAAAACAGAAAGATCATAATATCAGATATCAATATCATCAGATTCGAATATCAGCCTAAAATACTAGCACATTTAGACAGAAAAAACGACGCTGCTTAAAACACAGGAAAATATATATATAACTAAATATTTTTTTTTCCAGCTACACATATTCTGCCCAAATGGAAATATCGAAGAACTTTTGATACACTCAGAAATATAAAAGCTTTGATTTCTTTTTAAATTTCATACTCACTTATCTATAAGCCACACAAGGTAAGAACTCCAAAATTTATCACGCGAAATCATCATACTCGGATTTCTAAACAGAAAATAAAAAATAAGGTATGAAACTCTTTTTAAAAGATTCTGCCAAAACATTTTAAAACTTACATAATGTTAAGGTAAAAAATTTGTAAGAATGGACAATAACAATACAAATTAATATAAGTTTAAGATAAATGGAAGCTGAAGAATTCATTCCAGTTTTCTATATAAATATTTAAACAAATATTAATACAACTATGGCAAATGAATAAATATCAGAAAGTATTATTAGAAACAGAATTCATCTTCATACTTAAGAATGACGGATGGCATCAGTAACTCCAAGCATGATTCTCTCAAAGGTACAAAAGGCAACAATCCATTATAGGTGAGAAATACCAGAAACAAAACTCTTTTTGCAGAAAAATAAATAGGAATCTGTGGATTCTGAAAATACAATGGCAGTATTAAAATTAATACAGTATCATTTAAAAATAATAAATAAAGCTTTAAAAGTATTCAAAAAGTAGAATACAGAAAGTGCAAAAGTTTAGAGTAAATTTAGAATTTTAAAATATTAGGGAAGTAAAGAAACTGGAAGAATAATTTACCAGATTATAACACTTTTTAGTAACATCATTGCTGAAGTTTCCCCACACAGTGATACTCTCACGATTGTATTCTTTAATAAGGTCATTAACCTAAAAATTTATAAAATTAAAACTTAATTTGTGTAAAATTTAAAAACTAGAAATTTTAATCTATTAAATACATCTCTAAGAACATACATAATAGTATAATTAACAAATGCATTTAAACTATCAGAAATGGATAATAAAACCTACTTAAATCTTAATGATAAGATTTTTTAATCTTAGAATACTAAAAAATGTTTTTCTCTACTTAGAAAATGTAATGATAAGGAATATTTTTTATGCATTTAAGTATATGTCATAAAGCCATCTTGTTACATCAAAGGAGATTTAAAAAATGTGTACTAGATTCCTCTCTGCTTCATAACATCTGACAAGGATAAATTAAAGTCTTTGCAAACAAACAACAGTTCATGCATTATACCCAGTGTGGAAGTTAAGTGGGCCATGATTAACATTTTCTTTCTATGAATAAGATAATCAAGCACAGGCAGGAAATGAAGCCAAGTAGTTTAAATGAATAGCAGTTTAACAGCATTAGATTGTAATTTCCTGCCATGCTTAAATAAAAGATTTAGAACCCTAGCAAGGATGACCATATTTAACTGATGAATCAATCGATGAAAACTTTGCTTCCTCTTTTGGCTGTCCCAGAAATTTTCTGGAAACTGCATATTTTTTATTCAATATTCTTCAGCCTTTACATGTACACTTTTTTTAAATACAATTTTATTTATAGCTGTTCCATGGCAAACTTAATAAAGAACACGTAACACATGCTTTTAAAAGTAAAAACTGATTTATCAAAAATTCATTTACTGACATTAAATAGTTAAAATAAATCATAATTAGTATCTCCACCATTGTTTGGAACTACTGTTTTCAAATTTTTTATTAAAAATATGAAGGTGTCATTCCATCAAAATAAAAATCAATTTATATTACTTACTTTTGATATCAATGTATCATTGTTCACTTTGATATCAATATTTATTGCTATCTGTGAAAAATTTTCAAAAACATCTCTAAGTAGAGGGATTCTCTTTTCTTTATCAGAATCACCTAAAAGCATGGAAAATCAAAATGTCATTGAAATGGAACACAATCCACACTTTCATATTGTTAGGATTCTTGTATTTATTTATGAAAGAAGCTGACTGGTTGATATATTAAAAAATTCCCAACATATGAATGAGGAGAAAAGAGAGCAAGACATACCAGTAAAGTTAAGATTTAAATACTTGGTAAATTTAATTATTTAAAATAGTGTGCAAGGTGGTTGAAGTTAAAGTAACCCTGTCCAGAAAAGGAAAGGCACATAAGAATGCCAAATATTGGTTATATGCATTTCAGAATATGGGGGAGGGGCACAAAAAAAGAAGAAAAATTAACAGAAAAAGAAACATCTGGTAAAAACAACTAGTTTTTTTCATTGTAAATATATTAATTAAATTGACCATTGGGTGTTTATAACAACTGTCACTGTTTGGGTGTTTGTGATAACTGTTTCTATTGTGCTCCTACACTACTTTCAATTTGTAATTAATATGCTTCACAACAATAATTGAATTATTATCCAGTGATGATTGAATTATATTTACTCTTAAAATTGTTGGCATATCTTACACTATCATTCATTTTGGGGACATTTTTTGCATTATTCATTTCCAGTTGTGACTGCCGCACTGCATGGGGGTGCTGAAACTTTTCTGTATTAATTTATACAAAAAATTTATGGCATAAAAATATAACTGAATATCATTATTTAGTATTATTAAAATGTAAGAAAAATAAAATCCACCTTCATTTTGAGCAAAAAGATCAGCAACTTTATTGATGTTTGTGAAATAAAAATATATATACCATACATATTGTTTTTCTCCATTGAAATTACTACAGTACTTTTGTCTTATTTAAATTCAAAATGTTTCTTATGAAAGATTTTAATTTTTAATGTTGATAATTATTTTTATTCAGGCTCTGGATGTAATTATAGGATTTGGTAATAGAATTTTAATCAAAACAGTAATTTCTTTAAGAATACAATTTAAACTAAGTTCTGTAACACATTTTAAGAAATCGATTCATCTATAATATGCCAGTGTATTGGATTAAGAAAATTTTACGAAATATAGAGAAAACACTATGTAGTAAAATAGCATACAATAAAAGCAGGGGAACTCCTCCTTAAATAATGCCTTGTTTCATTGGCTGCAAATGTATACTTCTATTAGCTTGAGGCTCAAAGGAGATGTGCATGCATAAAATAATCAGCAAATGCATAATTACTCAGTCAACTGTGTATGACTTTCTACAGTACCTGTAGAGTTCTCAAGAAGTTTACTAGTTTTTATACAAAACTTGCAATAGCTTATTGATGATAAATTTAAATATTATAGAGAAAATTAAATAAATAAAACACCACAAAAGCTGGGAATGGTGCAATTCTGAAGTGCCAGCAGCCCCTCCCCTCCTTACCCTGTTTATGTCTCCATGTTTTGGAATGCATTACATCAAGATTTGGCATTCTTTTGTGGAATAGTTTTTTTCTCTGCAGTGCATCGAATAAGATTACTTTAATTTTAAACACCTGGTATATAACATAGAGATTTAAATAATTCTTTCAAAAACATGTTTGACTAAAATACCTTTACAGAGATCCTTATTCATATGACATTTCAAAGGAGGCAAATCCTGGTTAAAATAAAATACATGAATAAAGAATCGAATTTGAAACGTCAAAAAATGAACGATGATTTTAAAAACTATTTTATTTATGAAATATCACAAAATTAATTACCTTATAATTTGAATCTGATATGTTAACATCTACACCAGTTACTCGAAATAGATTGTTATCATGAGAGACAACAACTTTTTCATCCTTCGTTAAATGCAAATCTATTTCCAACATATCTGTTCCTTGTTTCACAGCACTGAAAACAGAAAAGCAGTTTTTATAATGATTATTACAATTATTTTTGTAAACAATACTCTGTATATACAAAAAACTACATTCGCTGTATTATTACTTTAGATGTAAAATATATATAATAGCGGAATACCTGATGTTTCTCAGCATTTTGAATATCAAAACATTGCGGGATACAGGAAATTATGAGCACAATGATCTATTTCCACTCTTGTAAAAGTTAAAATAATTCAAAATAATTCCCACTAAAATGGAATAATTGAACAAAATCAATAATTGTTCCCGATACAAATTGTTAATTGTATGCTTTTAAACTTTTCCTTTTAATGTTCTTCTAGAATTTTTCTAATGTGCACTGGCAACAATTCTTCATCTGTTTTCTTATTTGTCAAGTGTTTATGCCCATATATTTAATGTCCACAAATATTATTTTCTAATAATAAGAAATTATATTTGAAACTATTTCAGAAAAGATCCGTCTTGAGTATTTAAGAGAACAAAAGAAGTATTTTTTTTTATCAAAGTTCACACTAGATTAAGTAAAAAAAAATTTAGGGATATTTTAAAAAGTTGAAAGTTCTTTTAATTAATTCAACAGCTTTTTTCCAAATAAATTTTTTTTTTATTATTTTTCTTTTTCAAATACAATAATGATTTTTTTTCCTTCGTGATTTTAAAAGGATATACTTGTCACAAACATTTTTTTATCATAAAGGAAATGAATGCCACATCAGAAAGATTTAGTACTCACTTTTCAAATGCAGAAATTGTATTTTCAACATATTCACCAGCTCCTAAAAGATACAATATATATATATTAACCCTCTAAGCATTTTGCACACATTTTTCCATTTCTCATATTGAGTTCAAAAGCTAATAATTCATGCCTATACATATAATTTCTTAAACTACCATGGATAAAATATTCTTAAGATTTCAGAGACTTCATTAAACCCAATAAAGAATCAATTATTCACTTTAAAAGCAATGTTTAAGACTTTAAAGCAAGTAGATCAAAATAGCTAACCGCTCAGAGGGTTAAATCCAGTGCTAATCTACTAAATATTTTATTAATATTTTTATATTAATAAAATATGATACTTTTCGATCAAATCTGCAAAAAAATTCAACAATTGGTTACCACACATGAAGTATGAAGATATATCAGCAAATATGTTTCTTAAACTATAGGTCATGAACAGAAACAAAATATCTACAATTTCAAGAACCCCTGATAGATTTTGACATGTGCCTCTGCTAATAAAAATAACTAAAAAGGCATTCTGATTTAATAGATTCCAATTTCAACAATTAAAATAAAATTAGTCAGAAAATGCAGAAATTAGACTTGTATATAACTGCTCAGATGAATACTTTTTGCAAATTCTCACTCTATAATAAAATCTATATTTTAGATCTTTGAATTTATGAACAGCAAAAGAAACATTTTTTTTTATATATTTTAATACTTGTTAACCCTCTAAGGAGATAGCTATTTTGATCTAATAGCTTTAAAGTCTTAAAAATTTGCTTTTAAAGTGAATAATTGGATCTTTATTGTGTTTAATCAAGTCTCTGAAATCTTAAAAATATTTTACCCATGATAGTTTAAGAAATTATACACATTGACATGAATTATCTGCTTTTGAACTCAACCTGAAAAATGGAAAAATATGTCTCAAACACTTAGAGCGTTAATAAGTCAGCATGATACAAGGCTCATCGAAACAAATCAGAAAGAGACCAGGATGCTTATACAAATAATTGCACATTTTCTGATTAGCCTAAAGGTACAATAAGTCTCAAAAATCTCTGAGTGATCAGAAAATATAAGATAATTACCTTTGCACACAGGAAATTTCAATTTTGAAATCTATTTTAGCTTAATTTAATTTAGCTTATGACGTATGTGTTCAGAAATAAGACTTAGACCATGATATGATATCCTAGAAATGTAGCATATAAAAGAAATGTACTTCTTCTAAAAATGTCATCTCGGCAATTAAAAATAAATAAAATAGATTATTGATTAATAAGTAGGTAAACTTCCTTTAACATTAAAGAAACAAAAGAATACTGACATTCATTCTCCATACAGCTATTTACCTCCATTTTAAAGAACATCTTTATTTCAAAATTAATTAATTTTTGTCTTACACAAATATTTAGTTTAAAAAATTTAAAATAAACTGTTTGTCTGAATTTTGTGTCTGAAATTTTATAGTTTTCATATAATCGAAATATTGATGGAAGTTATATGCCTGAAAACCCTCACTTGACAAGAACATGATTAGATTAAAAAGAAAAAAATAAGGCAGAAAATATGCTGCAGTGACAAATAGGTTAACTTTCAGTCTACGGTGCTCACTTACTTCGTTCCTCTTAGGATCGCCAACTCTCTGCTGCCAAGAACGGAGAGGAGAGGATATTTGTTTTGGTTGCGCAATGATGATTTTAACGAGTGAGATGCGCGCATGCACGGAAATTATCTGTTCATCGGTGTTTTGAGCATAGCGCGATATTACGATTCGTTTTGATTGGTTTGTTCCGTTGATCCACTTGATGTGATTGGTCGATTCAATTGAATTTGTTTTGTCGGTTTGATTTTATCATTTCGTTACGTGCGCTTCGTACAGCTGTTGTTGATTATGGCATTGGTTCTCTTTCGAAGTATGTGGATCAGGGATTGATAGCAAGCGGATACCAGTGTTCTAAGTGGATCAATAGATCAGCAATTGGGCAATTAAAATACGTATGTGAAGTTTTAACTACACTTTTCTCGTTTTTGAACATTTTCAGTCACTTTTAGGTTCAGAATTGTGTTTGTTATTCTGTGTTTCTGCTTCTCAATGAATAAGCGAAGCTACTAGTGTCCCGCTTTGCACAAAGCGAAGCCGCTGATGTTTTCTTAAGTTAAAAAAAATTGCCCGGTACGCGTTTGAAATGCCGAAGGCATTCCGTGTTCAATCGCTCCTTTTCAAATGAAGCATGCGCAGTACAGCAATGAAAAGCGCACGGCGCTTCCCAAATAGTGTTTGGCGCCAGTAAATGAAATTGCGCCAAGAAAAATTGGCGAGAAGCAAGTGGGCACCATAGACTGAAAGTTTACCGACAAATATTCAATCAAAATGCTATTCTTCATGCAATAACAAAGGAGCACGTCTCTGTATGATTTTGCACTGTTTTAACAAATAAATATAAAGACTTATAAAAATGATTTTGATTGTACTGTATTGAGTATATGAACTTCTTTTTGAAGTTAGTATAGATACTCATCATTTCTATTCTCCTTTTCTTAAAAACAATTTGCATTTACTTTAGTTTTCTACATATCTTTCAAATGTTAAAATGAATATTAACATTTAAACATAATAATATTTTATCCTTTTTTACAAAAATAAGAATAGTTATTACATTAAAGCATATAAAAAATTAAGAGAATAGTCTGAAAATAAATTTTTGCAATAAAAAAAACAGTCACGGTGCATAAAAATATATGATGAAAAATACATTTAATAGAAAGAAAAAAAAAATGCTTACCACCCCTATGGCTTATATGTTGACAAAAAAACTTGAGTTTTTTTCGCTTGTGGATGAGGTTTGGAAATTTGAAAAGAATTAATGACGAGGCAATATATCCTCCAAATATAGAAGCTATGACATACATGATCAACATATCATGATTTTTTTTATCAATATATATAGACTTGAGTCTCTGAAATGCAAAACATAAACACAGTTTTAAAAGATAAAAAAAACTTTTTTTAAACTGTTTGGTAACATTCTACACAAAAACATTGCATAAAGTTAATTTGTATTTGAATTTACATTTCATTCATAGTACAAGAATGCAAACATAGCCTAAAATAATCTTTACATAAACTAATTCTAAAATATTTAAAGAAAAAACACTGAAATTAATAAATGCTTTTATTCATTTCCTGTCATATATGTAACTCATTGTGATCATAATTAATTCAATAATTACTAAATTTTCACATATTTAAACTGAAAAGAGAGTTTAAAAGGCGCTTTACGTAATAACCAAAATTAAATAGATAAACAGAAATTCTCTAGCAAAAATAATATTTGTAATTAATGAGTGTAATAGTAATAAATGAAATTTTAATAGATATTTAATGAAACACACACATATGACTACATTACAAATTAAACATGATATTGAAGAAAAATAGGAAATATTTACCGAGGAAAAAGAATTCTTAATTTTAAGAATAGAAATTAGCGTCCAAAATTATTAGAAGAACGTTATACAACAAACACAAATATTCGCGTTTTGATAAAATTTGTTTTCAATCAAAACACAAACCAAACGAACCAACAGCAGACGCAAAGCAGCGCTTTACATTGCAAAGAGTTGCCAGATTTTGCAAGAAATGTGCAAAATAATAATGAAAGTAAATTAGACTACAAATTTTATAAAAGCTATATCTATACTAACCACTGGAATTTTAAGAAAGTTTTGGGGGGCATTTTAACGTCATGAATAATCTGTAAAAGTGATAATCTCTTTAGAAGAGACATTTTATAAAAAGTGTGCTGTTCTGCTTACGTCGTCTGTGTTTCACGTCAAATGAAGTGAATACAATATTCAAATTTTTAGAAGGACACCGTGAGCCGAGCCGAACCGAGTGTTTATTTTATTCATTCAAAAACGTGAATTGCTACGAAATTCCTAAAATAAAACATTGTACTGCATTGGAAGAATTCTGCTGAAAAATGAATGTTGCTTTCAACGTGGCAAGAAGTAGCTGTCGAGGTAATGAATTTTTATTTGAATTCTTCTACAAATTTCATTTTATTTGGATGATTCTAATATAGATTACTTTCGATTTGTTACAATAAGTAAAGATTCTTTTCTGTGGTATATTTTTATAAAGTTGTGATTCCTTTATTTTGTGTAGCGAAAGTAATTCAACGCGGAATTAATGAATAGTATTTTTTTAAAAAAATAGAACAGATTTAAGTTAATTATTTAATTTTATGAACGCAAACATTTTAATTCAATTGATCGGACTTTTTCATTGCGGAAGTTCATTTATTTGCTCGATTTCGGGAGGAATTCGTAAGATTTCTGACATATTGAAATACCATTGCCATTACTGTTTCAAAGATTAATTTATTGCTTTGTTTACAACTTCGATTTGTATGAAAACTATGACGATTTCTTATTTGCCTTTGGCGCTGAGGATTGTTTCTAATTGCATCAATATAATATTTAAAATTAAAAGTTTTCTCTGTTAGTTACTATCGTATGTAGCAGACAACTGTATATATATATATATATCTTCTGTATTTAAAATTTAAGTGTAAGAATAATTTTTTTATTCATAATGAATATTAAAATAATTTTTTAAAAATTTAACATGAATTTTTCATAATTTATATTATTTTAGTTTAATGTGAAATAATACCAGATCAATACTAGATTATAGGATAATTTTTAGCTGTTTTTGCAAATATTTAACAAAGATTGTACAGAATTCATTTAGTACTAAAAAGATATTTTTTAATTTAAATCATGAAGTTAATTCATTTGCTTGCTGTATTAATTGCTGCTATTCAAATTATTTTGCAAAGAATTTGTAAATTATGAAGTCCCTTGTAATATAATTAAATATTTCATATTATCCATTTGTGAAAAGGCTGAGTGTTAATATTTATACAAAGATGAAAGCTTCAAATTTTCAGTTGTGTTCATTTTTTTTAAATCTATAACAGTGTCAAAGAATAAGAGTAATATTAATCTTGTGTTGCTTACTATTTTTTCTTTATTTTTTAAAATTTAATTTAATTTATTTATATTTATTTATTTATATTTTTATTTAATTTATTTTAATTTTTATTTAGTTAATTTATTTATTATTTTTTTCATTTGATCTTCATATTGTCATGGTTCAAGCAAAAGTTAAAAAATTTTTGATGGACTACTACTGTCGATTAGTTTCCAGTATCTTAGATATAAACCTTTTATATAAACATTAGTATATTATCCATAGGAGATGGAAATCTGTAAAATAATTTTACCTGTTTATAATAATCCTCAAAATTAATTAAGTTTAAATTGACTATATCTCAAAACTATAGTTTTGTGCTTAGCGAGTTGTGCTTGAACGATGACGATATTATCTTTTAAAATTTTTTATCTTTATAAGAAATTTTTTAATCATTTACTGGTACATTAAAAATGTTTTATGTGTATGTATGACCCTACATTTGTCATATGAAGCATAAGTCATTTCTTAATTTTTTGTTGTACCTCTAACATCTAACTTCGAAGTTATTGAACATTCAAATACACTGTATAACTAAATAGTTGTCAAAAGAATCTGTGCAAAGACAGAAGATTTTGCAAAAATATGGTTTAGTGCAACCAAGTAAGCAAATTGTTACCAAAACTGGCAAGTCTTCTAGATAGCAAATGAATTATTATGATTTTTTTAAAAATTCATAAGCCACAAAAAGCATAATCAAATAAATTAATCATTTTCAGCAAAATATTCAATATTACAGGATTCATTGTTATGTTTTGCTGCATCATTATGTACGTTTGGAACTTTTCTTTTAGTAAGACAGCTGCCACAATGCACAAAAGCAAATATAATAAATATATGTTAACTTTGCAGCAGAAAGTTACTGCAGATGGTCACTGTCATATCATTGGAAAAGCGATGTTTTGTGCCAACATTTATACTTGGCATCAGCTCCTGTGTTAATGGAAAGATACCCAACTTTTTTGCAACGTAGCAAAATTAAGAAATATGTCTTAAGGGCTTTCAATCCAGTGCTGTTTTAGTTTCTCCTGTTTCTTTATCCCCTCATGCTATATTTTTCTTTAAAATCTTAGCAATATCAGTCTCTAGAAATAGATAATTCTCACTCTGTCAAACAAGTGTTTGTTATACAGTGAATAATGGTTGAAATCTCCCAGTAATGATTCGAATCCATTTGTTGCATGCAAATGGTTGAAATCTCCCAGTAATGATTCGAATCCATTTGTTGCATGCAAATGGTGGAAATATATGGTGTAACATCCCCCATCGCCTTTTTTGCTTTTTGTGTTGATTGTTCAGGTGGTTCAAGTAAAGTTTATGCTGCACAGCCCTTTCTCTTTGCTTTCGCTCGCCAAACAAAAGACGGATTGGCAACATCAGAGCATTTATTTTGGTTGCGGAGGAATGTTGCTATTTGTGTCTTGTTCGTACCAGAATCATTATATTTTTATCTTGCGCTTCAGTGTTGCAATTTTATCGGTCAGGTATGTGCTATCTACGATTTCATTGGTCGATTTCTTCAAATTTGAATAAAACTTCGTTTGGAATTGAAATTCTCGTTTTTGGAATTTTTTTTAAAAACCTAGATTCCTAAGATTCAATGGAAAAGCAAAGCTACTATTTTCCCGCTTTGCTGAAAGTAAAACTGCTGATGTTTTTTTCAGTTTAAAAAATTTGCCCAGAACACACTTGCAATGCCACAGGCATTGTGTGCGAAAATTCTCGTTTTTGGGATTTAAAAAAAAAAGATTCCTAACGTGCAATGAAAAAGCAAAGCTACTATTTTCCCACTTTGCTGAAAGCAAAGATGCTGTTTTTTTTTTTTTTTTTTAATTTGCCTGGAACCCACTTGAGATCCCGCAGGCATTGTGTGTACAAGGCAACAAAAAAAAAAAATGCTCTCTGCGCACCCAAAACAAATGTTCTCACATCGACAAGCCATCTTGCTCTTGGCGCCAAAACTTGGCTATCCTAAGTGAGGAGGAACGGCTGTGCACAGTAAACTTTACTTTTACCGTTTGAGTATCATTGTACATAGAAAGATTTATGTAAAAAAGTTTTAATTATATGAAATTGGTTGGTACTTTTTCAGTGTGTTGGCTATAGTTGTCTCTAACTATAAATGTTGGTGCAAAATGTTACTTTTCTGTTAGTATAACGGCTGCCAGAATGCGTTAAGTGAGCAACATTACACTACAAGGTTTGTCAAAAACTTGCTCATTTCACTATATATCTGTTATATTTCCCAAATTTTGGTTTCTGTTGAGCTATTGGAAAAGTATCTTTTAATTTAATTTATTATCTATGTTCCTTTACGCTGTCTTTTTATTTTAAATTAGACTGATATATTCTCACAGAATAGCGAAATCAATAATGATTGCTTTAATTTCTACACTGAACTAAAGGAACATGTTGGTGTGGTTCACTGCATGTATGAAATTAATAGGATTCTGTTTTCCAGGAGCCCTGTGGAAAACATTGCAAAGTAAACCTCAAATTCTTGGAAACCACTTATCTGTCATCCAGAAGGAAGCTTCCTTGTTAAAACTCAAACCAGCAGTTTACTTCAGTACTTCACAGAACATTAGTGCAGCTGCACAAGCACATGGTTTGTTTGATTTTATTCCCAATTCCTTTATTTTTTTTTTATCTTTTCATATTTAATTTAGAAGTTATTTTAGTTTTAAAATACATGCTATAGGCATTCTTGCAACTGCTCTGTGATAATTTTGACTAAGTGAAGAAAAATAACCAATATAAAGAGTTATATGTATAAAAATTAAATCATATATTTATGTAGTTTAATTTTCATAAATTTTTTAAAGAATGTGTCAATTATTTGTAAAAAGTAATAATTTCTTAGACTAGTCTAAACAGCAATAATTTTGGCTGTTAGAATATTTTTCTTAAGCTTAGGATTGACATGACAACTACTTAAGTAATATGATTAAAATGCAATTTTGCTGTTCAGTATTAGTGTATTTGAAGGGTTTATAGATGTTGCCTATTTAAAGAACTTTCTAGTGCTTAACTGACAACTGAAAATTATCTTGATATTTCATTCCAAATTATGTTTTTTATGGGAAAGAGACCAAAAATTAAACCCGTTAAAAACTTAATAAAGTAAAATTAATTTTAATGTATTGTTGTGCAGATTACAATATAATTCTTTAAAACTGATTAAGAAAAGTCCTTAGAATGAACATTCTATCAAGAAAATCACTTATCTATATTTTTAAGTGTTATTTTGAATTAAATATTCTTCATACTTAATTGAATATAAATATTTTCATTTATCCTATACATAGAGGAATGTCAAATTATTTTCTCATCATGTACATTGAGTCATCATT
Source organism: Araneus ventricosus (assembly GCA_013235015.1). Lineage (NCBI taxonomy): Eukaryota > Metazoa > Arthropoda > Arachnida > Araneae > Araneidae > Araneus > Araneus ventricosus. The sequence continues at coordinate 75,486 of BGPR01004621.1, read as the reverse complement.
AAAAAAATTGTTATAATATTCTGGCATAATTTTTAGTTTATTTATGTCTCGGTTTCTCAGCAATTGAATTATAACCTTTGAAGTTATTCTATAAAACATTTTACTAAGTTTCTAGAATCAAGTTACAAACCATCTATCTTTTAATCACATACACATAAAAATTAACTTAGTGGAAATAATTAATCTTGATTAAACTTGAATCAAAACTCCATTGATTGATGCAAAATTCATATCTGGCAAGTTTCTCATTAAAATGCTGCTTTTCTTTTGAGCATCGTAAACAACATAATATAAAATTACTCATTTATTAGAATGAATTGATTACTTTTATGTCTTTTTAGATCACAGTCACTCTAAGTTATGGACTGCTGAACGCTTTTTGTCTGCTGGTTTACTTGGAATTTTACCTGCAGCTGTAGCCTTTCCCAACCCTGTACTAGATTATGCTCTTGCTCTTTCCTTAACAGTTCATGTTCATTGGTGAGTAATTAATACAAAATGTTCTTTCAATTTTCTTCCATAATGAAATCTTTTAAACATTGCTTTGTTTCTTCTAGATTGTTCATAATTCTTCAGCCATAAAGTTCTTGCTAAAAGCATTCCTTTTATATTTTAAGACTCTTAGCAATGTACTAATAGATTAATAGGTTTCTGTCCTTAAAAGATTTATCCAGGAAAGGATGTCTAATTAAACACTAAATTGAAGATGGCATTAATTGGTCCATTTCCATAATTTATATATTGTTTTTCAAGCAAATGGTTAAAGTTAGGCAAAAGTCGAGGATAAAAAAGGTGTAATGGCAGCTTTAGCAAAGTTATGCAAATTATGGCAATTCAAACAAGATATCAACTATTGATTATCAATATTTATTTATAACTTAAAATGTGCTTCATTAAAATATATTTTAAACAGATTTTTTAAAAAAAGTTTCCTAGTTCTTAAAAAATATAACCATGTAAAGAGATATAAAATTCTTCAATTACTCCATTTGTAATTTGTTCTACAAGGTTTTTGAATTGACTGCTAAGCTCTGGTTTGTATTGTTTATTTCTTACAGGGGAATAGAAGCTATTGCTGTCGATTATGCTCGTCCTAGTGTTGTGGGAGCTGCATTATCAAAAGCAGCTGTAGGCGCTGTGTATGCTTTATCAGTCTTCACGTTAGGAGGATTGTTTTATTTCAATTACACTGATGTGGGTCTAGGTCAGGCTATTAGAATGTTGTGGAAATTGTAATCTTTTGTATGAATATTCAACAAACAGCATTTAGGTGTCCAACAACGTTGTCTAAATTTCCATAAGCAAAAAAAAAAAAAAAAGCACTTTTTAGAAATCTGTTACTAACAGTTCATCACTTTGCCAAAAGCAATAAAATTTTGTAATGAAGCAGTCTGTGTTTTGTGTGAACAATTCCAAACTATTTATTATACTTTGTTTTCTGCCCATTTTATTTTGTTCACTAATTTTTCTAAAATGAAATATTTTTGTTAAACGGTTGTTTTTAGATATTGGTGATATTTTGTTTTTAAAGGCTAAGGATATACTGTGTTTATCATAGGTTAGGTAATAAAATAAGGTTAGTTCTGAATGGATCATATTCATTTATCAAAGTAAAATTTTATTATGTAACCAGTTCGGAGTGATATTTTTATTTTTTCTGTAAAGATACTGGGAAATAAAAATTTCAAAGACTGAATACTTTCATTTTAGTCTCCCACATTGTCTGTATGTAAACATTTTTATTTTTTTAATAAATACAAATATATTTAAAAAATCTTTAAATTATTTTGAAACATTATCTATACTTCTCTCTACCAACTGAGATGTACATCATTGGTATGTCTTGTAATTTTCCCAAGATTTATTTAAATTAAGTATCATAGCTTCTATAAATAAGATAAAACAACGAAAATGAAAAAACTAAATTACTACCCAAGTAACAAGAAAAGCTATATTAAAAAGAGAGAAAGCTATTTCTGCATTCGCGTCAAAAGCTGCATCAACAAAAAAGCAATATATCAAAGACATGCAAGAAACAAAAGACGAAAATGTGAAAACTATCGTGGCAAGCTACTCCTCAGGAAGCAAAGCCCACCTATGATATTAATAAGTGCTTTTTTCTGCTAGCGAAATGTGAAAAAAATGTAAAAATTTTTGTCGCTATCCCTTCAAAAAGCACCCACTGTGAATGTATGTACCTGTAGGGCTCCTTTTGCACTAACGCTGTCATGGTAGTGTAGAAATATATCTTCTATCTATTAATTCAGGTCCATAGTTCAATTTTGTCATGGCATTCCTTCATTTAAATTATTTAATGATTTTTGCTATAAACATTGGAGGTGTTTAAAGCTTTTAGAAATACTTTGAGCTAGTATTTAGACCTGTTATTAACTCCTTAAGTTTAACAGTTTTTTAAGTATTAAAATTAATTTACAAAGTTGAGACCAGAAATGAATCCTCATTTTATACACTTACTAAATATATGCCAGTTTTGAAACAAATCTACAGTATTATAGTTTAGAATACATCATTTTAAAATGGGTTTTTCATACATCCTTATTTTATGGTCATATATTTAAACATTTTTTGTACACTACATGTATATATTTATTTTAAATGGTATTTTTCACATAAATCAACTAAAAAACAAAAATTAGAAATCGTAAGTTAGAAAACAAACAATTTCCAATCAATTAAAGGCATTTGCCTTGAGATTAGCTAAAAAATTAAAACATAGTAATGAAACAATGATTTCAGTAGATAAATAGAAAAGTATCTGCTGTCCCTTTTCACCACCCATGGGATTGTCTAGTCTTCTCTCATTAACAATAAATTTACCCAGTATACATGGAGTGATACAATAGGAACAAGAGAGTGAACTTAGAAAAGTTATGTAATCCATTATCTACCACCCACAAGGAAAATGTTGAAGTATCTCTCTATAGCAAATTATAAACAGTATATCACAGGGGTGAGGAACCCTTTTTTTTTTTTTTTAAATGAAAAGGCAGTTGGGCAAAAACCCGCACAAGAGGGTTACTGTTCTGTAATTATTATATTACAATTACATATGTCAATGCAAATTATAACTGGTAAGGCTGCATAAGAAACTCAAGAAGGCCACATGCAGCCTTAAGGTCGTGGGTTCCCCTCTCCAGTATATCGCATTTTGTGCTGTATTCCAGAACATTGCGACAATAGAACACGAATGGTTCTATTGTTGGATAGTTATCTCTACTAATAATAAAGGAGGTGTGTCAGCACTCTACAGGGTAGACTACTGGACCCAGAGCTACGAAATTTTGCACAAACATACATTGGAGCCCCTGTTTTTTTCAAATTTTAATTAAAAATTAAACGAAATTTTAGCGTTTTTGCTTAATAACTTCCAAAAATATTACAGCACAAGGTAATTTTTTTTTGCATTAAGTTGCTGTACAATTTTTTTGTCTAATTTTTAAAAATATTTCATTGTTGCAACGAAATTCAAACCATTTTCATATTTAAACAAATATTCTCCTCCATTGTTGAATTTACTTTCTTTTATATTTCATCAATTTTTCTATGTAATCAGTATACAAAACCCTTTAAAACAGTATATTAGGAAATACATGCAGTAGGCTGGAAGATGTTTCAATTCCTTTCATCAGCATGTTTTAATCCAATTATCATGCTGCCAGACGTAAAATGTGCTGTGCCATTTCAATGTTGAAATCAAATTATATTTGTGCGAGGAATAAGAAAGTAAAATTGGTGTTGATTGGTCCAATTGGACGTTACGTGACATGGACAGCTACTTGTTTCCATTAGGGATGTTCAAGTAGACGATGAACAAAACAGGTGCTAAAAGAACATGGGTAAATGTTTATCACAATTTGAAGTTTCAAATTACTTGAAGGGAACAATGAATATCAAATTATTCATTCAATTGAAATTATATTCCTGGCAAACAAGCTGTTTGCTGAAGACAGCTAGTTACCAATTATCAAGTACTAGCAATACGCACACGGCATTGCCCGTGGAATCAGGACTTCATCAAAATGAGAAAGAAAAACGCCCAAAATGACACGAAAAAGTTTTGAAAACAAGAGATACTTTGATTTTTAGGAAAACAGTACCAAGTACGTTAATCCAAAGCAATATTAAAAAATTGCAACATGAAAATTATCAGACAGCAAGTGAAATAGGCAAGAAAAACATGTTAAGACACTGCCGAAAATAATTATCGAGTCATTCAGTCGAAGGTTATGACGTCCCCTGCGTTCTTTGCCACCAGCCAATGAAATTGCAACAATGCATTCTGGGAACAGAGAATGTCTTGCTGAGAAACTCGCTAGCAAAAAAACTGTTTGAACTGATCAGGGAAAAATTAATTTAACGGAAAAAGGTATTTTAACGGTTTTTGTTTTAAATCCGACAGAAACAATCCAGTTATAAGCTGGGGAAAAAAAATCGAAATTGATAGCATTATTAGAATGTCGGATGCAAGAATTTTAAGAAATCCAAATGGAAAAATTAACACAAAAGCGACTATTTTTTAAAGAATTCTCAAAATTCGTAAATTACGTTAGAAATTCAAAACCAACTTCATGAGAAAGAAAATTGTTTGTTCTTTCTGATAGTGTATCCATTTTTTCTCCCTACGATTATCAAAACCGATTTTATTGAGAAATTAGCGAAAAAAACTACCGAAAACACAAAATATTAAATAAAAATTTTCTAGATTAAGTTTTTTAAATTTCGGCTTCAAGGTGCATTGAGTCACCATTAAGATTACCTGTGTGCCAAATTTCAAGGCTGTAAGTGTGATAGATTTGACTGTTCATTGCACTCATGCACACAAACATTGCCTTTTACAAGCATAGATTGATGCAAATACAGTGGAACTTGGCTAATTCAAAACTGACAGCACCACAATAAAAATTGAGTCTAAAAAGGAGAACACCGAGAGGAAATAAATCTTAACCTAAAAATTAAACAGTTTAAATAATATATAAACTAAGTTATGTTAATTTTAAAAATATTAATTATAAAAATTTATTTTAATAAAGAAGCGATATACTGCCATTTGAATACAATAGTTATACAATAAAACTTCGAAATTCACACCTAATGTGCTCAGAATTTAATAAAAGCAAGAATTTTTTTTATATTGAATATACAGTCAAGTCCTTGAGTGATAAAGAGCCATGAAAAATTATTCACTTGCAGTCACCAAGGCCACAAGGTAACGGCTCTCAACTACAAAAAACAAATCAGAAATAATAAAAATTTTTGGTTCCGAGTTCGAATGAACCAAAATAAATTTGAACTGCAGACTATATTTTAATATTACGTTAATAGAAATTCAAGGGAGCAGAGATAAAATTCAAATTAGTCAAGTTCTACTGTATAAGAAAATGTCAAATTCTATAGGGGAAGGAGACTTCTCCAATTAGATCATTGGTACAGATTTCTGCAAGAATAATACAACCAAATTAGTTTGAAAGAAATTTATTACTACTACATATAATTTATTTAGTGTATATATTTTATCATTATTTGCATATTACATAATGTTTTAAAGAACATTGAAGTATATTTGATACAAATATACAATGCAAATTGGTCCAACATCATCAACATGATTGTTTGTGGTAAAAATATAATTGAAAGTCTAAATGTTTCCTGTAAATATAAATAATTTTCATGTAATTGTAAAAAAAAAAAAAAAATGAAAATACCCACCTTCACATTTATTAATTCACTGTAAATTTTCAACATAATTATTACTGACTAATTAAAGTACTCATTATCACCACACAAGAAGACTGAAGTTACCATGTTCAGTTTTACTAAATATAAGAATTCTAGCAATTTTTTTAAACTATATTATTGTATCATTTGTAATTTTCAAAATCTGTAACATTTAGTTGTTTTCCTGTACAGTATATATTAATGGCCTATCAGAAACAGACTTAAAGCTATGAGGTGTTAAATCACTTGACATTATATTCTATGTTTAAAAACGAAAAAATATTTTAAAATTTTATTTCAAATGTAGATAGAATTGTGCACGTTTTATTGATGTATAACTAAATTAACCAAATACTCATTTTCAGACAAATGGTAGTTCAAAACAAATCTACATGAAGAAAATTAACACAGGTACATTATTTTTTTGTATGTATGCAATAAATAGACATGAAGAAATAAATATCAGAATAAAAATATATTAAACATTAGTGCAAGGGCGACAGTTTAAAAAACCGTATTACCTCTATACATATAACAGACACAAACTAACAAGATGAAACACATTTTAAGCTCAATATACTTTGTTAAATATTAACACAGTGCAGTATGTGCTCAAAACATCTTGTGCTTGTACCAAGAGTTTCTTTCCATATATTACAAATATATCACCTCACATTATAATGATTTTAACAAAGTCATGTCAATACTATAACTAATACAAACCCATAGATAATGACAACTATAATTTAGGTGTTTTTTTTAATACAACCTAGCATAATTTTTTTTTATGCAACAACTTCTTAATCAATGATTTATACCTCTAAGTCATATTTTAATTATTTTGTAAAACTGCCTTGATTCTGAAAAATTGCTTTCTTGGATATTGATGAAAATGGTCAGTTATGTTTTTTAAAGATGAGATTCTATAATTCTATACTTTCAACAGTTGTATAATTTGAATGAGTATAAATTCAAATTTCCAGGAACATTTTTAGTAAAACATTTTAAATTTCCATCAACTCAATTAATGAAACAGAAAATTTGCAATGGGTAAAATCAAATGTCACAAGTGTAAAGCTACCAAATATAAGTACACAGTTTGCTAACAGAAAAATGATTCCTAAAGATATATGTTAGTTGTCAGATTTATAGTTTTAAGAAAGAAATGAAAAAAAGCTTCCTTTTTATCATTAAAATCCAATAAAACAAATTTTGTTTAAACAGCACACTGTGCTGTAATTATTACCCCTACTTTTAAAACTCTTCTTTATAGAGCGAAAGCTTTAACATATCCCATGACAACAACAATAGTTTATGATATGCATATTGTTTAAAAAACATTACATATTTAAAACTTTACTACTTCTTTCTGTAGTTTGAAAAGAATGGGGGTACTTACTGTCCCAATCAAAGCATTTTCCTTAAAAGTTGAAATCCATTAGATATATACAGTAAACTCTCAATTAAACAGACTAATTGTGGGCAATTTAAAATTAATTAAATGATTAATTGTATTATGGGCAATATATAAAATAAGATATACTTGAAATTGTGCTGTATAATGTGAATGTAAAATATTTAATGTAGATACCATATTAGTAAAAAAAATCCTTGCAACTGCATATTAGAAGGGTAAAAGACATGCAGATTATAAGACAGGTTAAGATTTTATTTGGAATTGAATACTACAAAACCGTTTTTGATTATGCTGCACTAAAAAAAAAAGCCCAAGAATGTTTGGTCAAATTCTGTCTGTTAAATAGAGAGTTTATTGTACTTAAAATATTGTAATAAAGCTCTTTTTACATAATTACTAAATAATAGCCGAGATCTGTCTCTCACTGATACGATAACGCTCCGACGTCACCAACAATAAAATTCACGCCATAGCACTGCAAGACGTTATACAGCATTATTTCATTGTTAGAGCACCTAAATTTCAGTAATTTTAAAAAGTAATTGTTGTAATACTTTCAAATTTAATAGCTCTAAAAATAGTGAAATAAAATGTGCTATCAATTGATATAAAATTTATCTCGATATGATCAATAGTTCCCGAGCAATTTTAAATTATATTAATCATATATTTCAAATTAATTTCCGTTTTTTAATAGAAAGTACTAAATATCACGTCAGTGGTATATCATGCACGTGATATAGTTTGGACGCACGATGCATCCGATTATTTATTGCAATCGTGATGATATAATATGATATTTTTTGGCAACGTTAAAATTTACACAAAGACATCTGAAGTACAAGGAAAATTCTTCACACGGAATGTTGTTTACCACGAGGTTTTTTGAATAAAGAAATATGTAAATAAAAAAAAAATATTTCTTGTCGTAAAACATGTTTATTTTATGTGCTTTCAATCAATGTTAAATATTTCTCTCGCACATATATCTATTTAAACACGTCAAATTTGACGGGAAATCTCTCGAATGAAGAGACAGTTTGCACCCGTCATACCACGAGTGATTTTTCAGTAATCTTAATGAAGAAAGGCTATTATTCTCATACAAATAAAATGAGCATGAAAAATATCCGTATAATCCCAGAGAGCACACTTAAAAGCTCATAAAACCTCTCTTACATATTAGTGTTACTTTGGTTTATTGTACATGACACTGCTGTGACATTTAGGTGCACATCAGGTTTTAAAATGCAATACAAAACATCTCCATAAAAAAATTATTACTAGTCTACAAGCAAATATGGCTAAAGTTATTAAACATTAAGTGCTAAACATGAAATCAAATGCATGCATTTAAGCTCCAGAGTCAAAAATTAATGTGTAATAGAATGTTTTAAACTGATTGTCATTTTAAATATTCAATTTATGTTTCCAAGATAAAAAGTCAAAGATTTTTTTTTCAGTCATATTTGTAATATGGAAGACTATTAAGTAATATATTTAATACATACATAGTAATTGCCACAGATCCAACTTCTCATATCCAGCAAATACAATTCCCAAGTTTTGATAGAACTAAATTGTACACATGTATGAAACCCAATACACTCATGTGAAAAATAATTATAGCACATTATACTATGTATGCATCAGAATTAAACTGAATGAGCAAGAGTCAACTTCAAAAAAATCACGGATTTTGAATAAGTTATTAAAAAATGTCCCAGTTTATTGGAAAATGAAGACAAAAAATCTTGATTTAAATTCAGAATATACTGAAAAAAATAAAAATTTTATTGGAAATAAGTTTTTAGTGGGAATAATTGATTTAGTAAGAGCCTCATAAAGTGGACATAAATGATATTAATTTCCTCAAAACCCTATTCATAATTACAGCAATGACCAAATAAAATTATTACTCTAGTTACAGACATATATATCAATAATATGCCAACAGTTGAATGAAATGTAGTGAAACACTGTGATGTCCATCAAGGTCTCATTATCATCCAGGTGTGAAAGGATGAATTTGTAAGTAAAAATTTGATTAGTCACATTCAGATAAGTATTTTTTAACCATGTTTACAAGTGTAAAATAACTATTTGTATCAAAATCAGATTAAAAAAGCTCCAAGATTTATGTAGTATAAACACAAAGTAGTATTCCTAATAAGGTACTTCAATATTTTCTCCCCCAAGGATCCGATAATATTCACATTTAACAATATAAACAATCTGTATACCGACTTATACTTTTTATTAAAATTATCTATTTTTTATGTATGATTAAATTAAATTTCCAGTTGCCTGGTTTCTCTTTCAAAACAAATAATCCACTCATGCACAAGTTTGGAGTTAAATAGCAGAAGTTTGGAGAGGTGGGGTGCCTGCTCAGCCGTCATCCTTATCATCCGACTGCGGTTCAAAATTACAAGGTCTATCCCAGAATAGTGCTAATTTTAATTTAGACAAAGGACATGAATGTAACTAATTTTTAAAACGAATACATAGAACTAGCAGTACGCACATGGCGTTGCCAGTGGAATCAGGACTGGGAAAAAAATTCCAACAATGACACAAAAAAGTTTTGAAAACAAATTCAAAACAAAAGATACACATTACTGATTTTCAATGACATTTATCAAAACAGAAATGTATATATTATTGAGATGATGATGCAAATGTAATGACGTCACCTGCCGGAAGAAATCTTATTGTAATGAAAGCATATGACGTCAAGGAAATTGCAACAATGCTTGCTGGAATCGTCCGGAGAAATCTCGCTAGCAAGAAAACTGTTTGAATTGATCAGGGAAAAATTAATTTCAGAAAAAAAACATGAAAAAAGATATTGTAACAGTTCTTGTTTCAAATCCGACAAACGTTCCAGTTATAAGCTGGGGAAAAAAAAAAAAAAATGAAAATTATAGCGATGTTAGAATGTCAGATGCGATAATTGGAAGAAATCCTTATTAAAAATTACCATATAAGTGACTATTTTTCAACAGTTGAGTAAATTACATTAGACGTACGAAACAAACTTCATTAGAATGGAAATTGTTTGTTCTGTCTGATGGTATAACTTTTTTTTTTCCCCCATACAATTATTGAGAAATGAGTGCGAAAAATCACCCAAAACAATACAAAAAATTAAATAAAAAAAATTCTAGTTAAAATTTTGAAATTCCAGCTTCGAGGTGCATTCAGTCACCATTACAACTACCTGTGTGCCAAATTTCATGGCTGTAAGTGTGATAGATTTGTCTGGACATCAAAGACACACACATGCACACAAACATTGCCTTTTATAAGTATAGATGATTATTATGTCATAAAGAATCCATTCTAAATTTTATATTTTGATGACTTGCTACACTATTGTTGCCTACATATTTTTATTAACAGTGGCAATTACTATATTCTAAATTTGTAAATGCAGAGAGTAGGGCTTAAACTGTATGGTATATGAAAAATATATAATCCCAGCACTGATCATTAAAATAACTTTATTTTTCCCCTTCTGAGGGAAGAATTCCAAATTTATTTATTTTTTCGAAAATAAGCTTAATTGTATAAAATAGAAAGATTTTAAAATTCTCTTGACATTATAAATACTGAAGTGCTTATCTGTGTTAAAATGTGGAGAAATATGATCATTATCCTCTGTTGTTAAGCATAATTATGTGCAAGCACTTAAACTTATAAGCAAAATGTTGCAATTAATTGTGTACTGTAAACATCAACCCCCACAAAAAAATATATATATCTAAAAAATTAACAGCACAGATATACAATAACATGTTCCAATAAAAGGTATTAACAAACATTTCAAAACATTTTCTTTCTATTTTTTAAAAATTCACACACAAATAACAGAGAGAAATAAACTTAATATTTCTTTTTGAAACTAATTAATATAATTAAAGAAAAACCACTTAAATATTCTTTTACAATTTTACAGCATATTAATAGTATTTCTCAACCAAGAAATATTGCAATTTAAACAAAAAAATGATGGGAGGCTGTCTTTTTCAAACAGTCACTGATGTTAATGGCGTAGGACTACTTTATTCGAACGACTCTTTTCCGATTTTCAATTTTTTTTGCAACTTCTGTTGTTACCCATTATCTCTAAAATAAGACATCAGCTATGTTTTTAACATATGTAGTTACCGAGATATACAGGATCTCCCATATGTTTGTGGTGTTTTGGCGTGTGAATCAAATTCCTTCCGGAGAACCCCAATGGGAAGAACATAGTCCTACGTTAAAAAACATTCTCAAATTAGGTTAACTAGTTATGCATCAAAAAGGTAATCTTATCATAAAATATTTTTTTCTCCATTATTTGTATTTACCTTGATGCATCTTTTTCCCAAAAGAAAAATTATAAATTTTTCAAAATGTCAATAGAAATATACATATAATAGAAATATAATTTCTCATTGGCACTTTAAATTAATTTGGCCACTTTTGACAAACAAAGAAACATTTTAATAAAATTCTGTAATAAAAACAAACAAACACAATAATTAAAAAAAAATTGATTTCATTGTTATTTTTGACAAAAAAATATTCATCCTTTTTAAAAAGAAATATGACAACAGAAAAAATGTACGATGTTCAATTGCTGTGCAAAAAAAATTAAAAAAAAAAGAATATATATGAAATGCATCATTAAGACTATTTTTAGTCATTGATATTAAGAATTCTAAATTAAAATAATTTGGAAATCTGAATGAAATTTTATTACACATATTTGGCTCTTTTATCGATGTAAAGCAATAAAAGTACAACACCATAATTATTTTTAATCTTGGTATCTTAAAACTATAAATAAAAATATAACGGAATAATTCATAGCTTAAATAATAAACTCATAACTGATTTAGCTATGAATCATTACAGTAATGTAACTATTATATTATTGATCATAGTAAAAAATATGCAGAGCTTAAAAGTCAGCATTGATTAAGCAAAAAAAAATAACTATAATTTTAAAATCTTATTACTATTCCAGAGAAAATGTTTGCTAAAACTCCTACCTATCATCTTCAAGTGATTGATATAATAACTATTTCAATCTATTTAAACTGGCATACAGAAATTAGTAGCAAAATAAGAGTGATAATAAAACTTAAAGAGTCACATATATATTTTTTATAATTATTTATAATAAATTGGCCATTACAGGAAAGTGCAATACAAAATCACATTCACAATTAGTGCTTGAATAAACTTCATTATTAGGTAAACAATGTTTGTACAAGTATATAAAACCGAGCATCAACCAGCAGTTAATACACATATCCCACATAGAAAAATAATTACGTAACATATTTAAAATGACACTTTGAAACTGAAATTTGAACTTTTTACTTGAAATCTTCTTTCTTGAAATGCATTTTTTTGGATTAAATTCCATTAATTGAAATAAGTTAATATTACTATTTTGTTATTTTAGTTAATGAATTCTATCTTTCCCATATAATAAAAAACAAACATTTTGAAATGGGCACTTAAAATCACAGATAATGTTAACTATTTTAAAACATGATTTCTATGATAAATATCTAATGCATCCAACTGTTTTCTCCCCAATAGTATATGTGGTCGACGATTACGCATCAAATCAACAGCTTCTTTCGGAGTCCAATTGTGGCGCTAGAAATGAAAAGAATATTCATTAATAATCTCTTTACAATAAATGAATTAAAGATCAATAGTGCTAAAATATTTTTCAATATAAAATTCAATTTATGCTAAATAATACAAAAAATATATTCGAATAGGATTTCTTTTTTTGTTAAGAAGACTAAAATGGCATATCAGAATATTAAAAAATGAAGCCGCTGAAAAGTAGCTTTCAAAATTAACTTTGCCAGATCCTTAACATTAACTCTACTCCGTATGATTTTTGTATTTCAACCACAACTATATAAATCAATAAAAATGAGTAAAAAATATGGTAAACTGTTTTTTAATTTTAATTAATATAAAACTTCAGAATAAAACTAGAAAAAAAAACTTATTTCGAAAGATTGGGAATATAAATGCATCAACTTATCCTAAAATAAAACACAGATTAGGGGCAGGCTGAATCGCATTCAAGTCTTGAATCCAATTAACCATTAAATGCCCAGTGTTGCCTTTATGCAACATACCCAATTTTGTCCTCTAAAATCTTGAGAATAAGACTGAAGCTCTATTTCATGTTGTTGCCAATAGGATACATGCTGAAAATGTTATTAAATCAATTTACAACACATAGATAGCCTGAGTGCTGATAAAAAAATTGATATTCACTTGAGGCTGCAACTTTTTTGCTTTGTTTGTATGCTCCAGAATACCATATTTTACTACAACTTTGAAGAAAATTCCTTGTCCATATTATTAGTTCTTAAAAATCATCTTGTTTGATATTATAGAATTTTATCAAGGAGATTTTTTTTTTTCAATTAAAGCCCACTGTTGTCAGTTGGTAATATACTGTTTTTTTAGGCGTAAATAATACTTGAAACTAAATAGGATTTTTTAAAGAATTTTTCTCATGTTTTATTAAAAAAACATTTTAAAATCATTTTTTTTAATTGGGCCTTTAAGGGTTAATATGAATAATAGACGACACTCGGAAATGTAGATAAATCCACTCAATAGGCTAAAATGTAGATGAATCAGCAACGAGTTCATAACAAAATTATAGAGGGGAAAAAAAAAACATTCAGGTTAATCAGGCCTACAAAATTTGCAATAAAAAGTGATAATTGTTTCCATGAAAAACTAACTTTGTACTAAGCAAATGCTTTTTTTAAGTCTTGCATTCATAAAATGGCAGATAATTCATGGATTATGTCAGCTGCTAAATATTAATATCCATGATATAGTTATTTAATATTGTTTGACCATGGGACTTTACTCTTATCCGACTGTATATTTTTCTCAATCTCTCTCTTTGTCATAAAATTCTCTTTAAAAAAAAAAAAAAAAAAGACTTGAATACTGAAACAATAATTTATGATGGAATATCAATTTAAATAAAATCTATACTTATAAAAGTCAATGTTTGCGTGAGTGTGTGTATGTGTGTACGATGTCCAGACGAATCTATCGCACTTACAGCCATGAAATTTGGCACACAGGCTGTCGTAACGGTAATGCACCTCAAAGCCAGAATTTTAAAATTTAATCTAGAAAATTTTTTATTTAATGTTTTGAGTTGTTTTGGGTCATTTTTGGCACGTTTAAGGCTGTAGTATCTTTCTAATGATCGTTGAAAAACATTCAATGCACCATCAGATTGAACAAACAATTTTCGTTCTAATGAAGTTTGTTTTGAATTGCTAATGCAATTTACTGAATTTTGAGAAATTTTTAAATAATAGTCACTTTTATGGTAATTTTTGATAAGGATTTTTTCAAATTCTTGCATCTGACATTCTAACAACTCTATAATTTTCATTTTTTTTTTCAGCTTATAACTCGAATGTTTCTGACGAATTTAAAACAAAAACCGTCAAAATACCTTTCTCCGTTTTTTTAAAATTAATTGTTCCTTGATCAGTTTTTTTGCAAGCCAGCTTTCTCAGCGAGACATTCACTGGAACAAATTAACTTTCCCATAGTGCATTGTTACATTCTCATTGGTTGGTGTGTGACCTTCATCACGGCAGCTGACGTCGTATGCTATCGCGTTCTTCTCGGGAGAAGATACATTAACTGAATGAATTCGATAATAATTTTCGGCAATGTCTTAAAATGTTTCTTTGTCTCACATATTTCGCATGCTGGTTTATGGCATTTATTAATATTGTTTTGGATTAACGTACTCGGTTCTGTTTTCCTAAATTCAAATAATGCTTACCTTTTGTTTTTATTTTATTTTCAAAACTTTTTCCTGTCATTTGTGGGCGTTTATTTATTTATTTATTTTTTTATTTCATTTTATGGTTAAAATATCTTTTTTCTCCAATTTTCTATGAATTTTTTTATTGATCAATTAAAAACATTTTCTTTCACATATCCGAATCAATAGAGCTTTCATCCAACCCAAGGTTACTCACAGCTCCCAGAATGCATTTCTACTGTCCTATTGGCTGGCGGTATCAAACGAAAGTCACGTCATACTCTCGATCATTTTAATGCGTGAGCTAATCTTAACTACTTCATTTTGCTGCTGCAAGAATAATTTGATTTATTTGTTTTATACGTTTGATAGTCATGCATATATGCTGATATCTTTAGTTAAATGAAAGTTCCTGCATGTACTTTAACTAAAAATTGCGGGTGAAATGAATAATATATATATGTTTTGATTCCGTTTTCAAAACTTTGGACTTTTTAAAAAAATTTTTGAAGTCATTATGCCACGGGCGACACCGTACAAGTACTACTAATAGCTTATAAAAAATATATCTGATAAAAATGACATAATATGTACCTTTTATTTCTGCATACATCATTCTTAAAAAGTAGCTATAAAAATTACAATATAATCACTTAATATTTTAAAATTGTAAAACAGTACTGATGTATGCAGATATTTGATGAATTCAAATGACAAAAATGATTATTTATAAATTCTTTGGCTAGTAACGACATAAGTAAATCAGTAATGAATAAGCCTAAATCAATTAGTAATTTAACATATATGTGCTTTTTAACTTTCTAGAAAAAACTCATCGTCATTTATGATGCTTCATAAAAGTGAAGGCCTATTACAAATGAAATAAATTAATAGACAAAGAGTTAACTAGGAAAAATACAATTAGATCCCTTTTTACACAATTTTATTACAGTATATAAATCAAGTTTTCAGTCATACTTTCATTAAATAGCATCCAACTAGTGTTGCGCTTCGTGTCCTTCCAGCTTTACAATGGACATATACACTTTTTCCAGTACCAATAAAATCATTTATGAATTGCACACCTCTGTGAAGTTTCTCTTGACTTGGTGCATGGAAAATGTCTTGAGTATGAAGCTGAAGAAACTTTATACCTTTGTTTTTCCATTCCTTAAAGAAAATATAAACCTTCTCTTAAAGACAATTTTACAATTATATAATGATTTATGAAGATATATCTTTAATACTTTAGTCGATACTTATCTGTTTAAAATAGTAATAATATATCTTTAAAGTATCCCTTCCCCACCCCTAAAAAAAACAAGCAATGCCGAGTTCTCTGAATATTAGACCAAATTTCAAAATCTGTTTCTGTTCCAGATAATAATGAAAATCAAAAGAAACAAAATTGGACATTTCTACGATTAAGAGGAAGAAGGGATGCTATCCCTAACAGATAACATACAAGAAATATTTGTCCCTAAAATAATTTTTAAATGAGTACAGCAGACTCCCTCTTAACTGGATCCTCTCAACCGGCTAATTTTTTTTTCCATCTTTAAAATATAAAAATAGCTTAAAAATAAAAAAAAACACGCATTTCATTATTTTTAGTATTGGTATTGCACGTATTTCAGACACTGGGAGGTCCCGGAATGTCAATGACAGTTTGGGGGGGGGGGGGGGGAATGCAGCTCAGTAACCGACAGGTACTTTTTGACCTTGACAATAGAAGGGCACAGGTGTCCCCTACCAAACGATTGTGGCGATTGGTGAGACGATCCCAATAAAGTTGCAAGGGGTGGAAAGAAAGGCGATTTTCGATGAATGACGAAATTATTTAAATAATTGTTTGTTCTCGGCTGTACCAAACATCTTAAGAGTCGCAAATTTATACAAAATGGGGAACTGTGGGAAAAGAAAGCGTGTAGTGGTGTCCATGGAGTTGCAATTAGATGCCTTAAAAAGGATTTATAAGGGTGAAAATTTGAAATCTATTGCTCTATCTTTTGGTGTAGGTAAAAACACTGTTAAGTGACTGGAAGAAAAAGAGGAAAAAGATTGAGTCATTTTGTAGTAAATTAGAAATGACAGGGGTGCTCGAATACCAGTCCACTCTAAAGAAACTGAAGCTGGAAAAATTGGATGACGCGCTGCTTCTATGGTTTAACCAAGAACAAGCTAATGGAAAATCAATTAATGAAAAGGCTGTTCTTCTTCATAAGAAAATGGGAGGAAACGAAGACTTTCAAGAAAATGAAGGCTGGCTAAACAGATGGAAAAAAGGCATGGAATCCACATGCTCAGTATTTGTGGGGAAAAACTGTCTTCAGACACTGTGGAAACAACCACGTTTTTTAAAAAAATTGTAGATCTGGTAAAGGAGAAAGCTTTATCCAAAGAGCAAATATACAACGTAGATGAAACTGGCTTATATTATAGAATGCTTCCAACAAAAACTTTAGCCTCTAGAAAAGAAGCTGCAGCACCAGGATATAAAAGAAGTAAAGACAGGTGACTGTGTCTTTATGCGGCAACGCTGCTGTCGGTAATAATAATCGGAAAATCTGTGAACCCAAGAACTTTTAAAAGCATTTAAGTCTCTCCCACTTCACTATAGAGCCCCAAAGACTGCTTGGAGAACTAAGAGTTATTCATAAAAGGGTTTCATTCCGAATTTGTTCCGTCTGTAAAAAAAACATCTTGCGTCCCAGAAGTTGCCAATAAAAGCACTGCTTGTGTTAGATAACGAGCCATCTCATCCAAGTAAAGAGGAATTAAAAGATTCATTAAGGGACACATTCAGGCCGTGTTCTTGCCACCGAATGTGATGGCTTTGATACAGCCTATGGACCAGGGCGTGATAGTGTCCAGAGAAAGTATAGAAGAAGCTTCCGACAGCTTTGAGCGAAGAAAATGGCAAAACTACCAGGGACATCGATTTATTGAAACAAATCAATATCAAAGACGTTTTCTATATGATAGCCGAATCTTGGCCGGAACTACCAGAATCCACGCTAGTGAAATCGTGGCAAAAAATTTGCTTGTCAAATCGATGAAGAAGAGGCGGTCATTTCCACAGAGATATCTACAGACAACTTTTTATCAGCATTTAAAGATCTTGATGGATGTCAAGACATCAATGCAGAAGACGTGGAGCAATGACTAGTATTGACAAGGATCTCCAGCAAGAGACTTTGTCGGATGAAGACATCGTCGGCACCGTCACAGATGGGATTCAAGACGCTGATGATGGTGACGGCATTGTTGAAAGTACCATATCCCTCGTATCTCATATGGATGGAATGAAAGTTTTAGAAGCAACCTTATGCTATATGGTACAGCAGTCATCAGATTCCCCCATTGATGTGATGCCAATAAAAAAAAATTACCATACTATGCAGCAAGTTGTCGAACTTCTAGGATTCAACAAAAAAATGTTACTCATTTTTTTAATGGTATGTAACTTATAATACTTTAATACATTGAATAAAATGATGTAATATTTTAATTGTGTATTTATTTATAAGATAAATACATCCGAACTTGAATTTATTTCACTCCTCCGGCTTAACCGGATTTTTGCTTAACCGGTTTACCCTCGGTCCCATTTGAGCTGGTTAAGAGGGAGTCTACTGTATAAATAATTATTAACAATATTACACAGTGAAAATATCAAATTCAACAAATTTCATACGAAAAACAAATTTTTTAATTTTATTTAAAAAAATAAATAGAAGCTTTTCAAACAGGTAAATAACCTTTTAAATATA
Organism: Araneus ventricosus; assembly: GCA_013235015.1. Lineage (NCBI taxonomy): Eukaryota > Metazoa > Arthropoda > Arachnida > Araneae > Araneidae > Araneus > Araneus ventricosus. Next base: position 56,717 of record BGPR01004621.1, on the reverse strand, counting down.
CACATTATCCATTTAGAATGGGTTTTATAGTTCAGTGAAGACAGATCATTTTAAAAATAAAGACACTTCTAAATATGGTAATGACAAATTCAGAATAAAATTTAATTTTTAAATTAATTTAAAGATATAACAAAATAATATGATGCCAAAAGTAACTCTTGAGCATACCTCCTCTGTAGTGACCCATCTTTGCAATTCAAAATCTTCATTCATCGACACTACACCTCTAACATTTTCTTCTTCTATGAGCTACATTGGAAAATCATAAATGTATGTATTTATCTTTTGTGCAATGAAAAAAAAGAAAAAAAATACAAAAAAATTTTCATCATTTACTATGTACAGTAGCGCAATTTCACTGCTTGCTTGGGACGAAAATGCAAATAAAATCTTTTAAAAGTGAATAATATGTGCCTATTGCATTTTATTTTACAAAACAATCAGTATAAACTTCAATATAAGAGTAGAAATGTACAGAAATGAATTGTAATGCTATAAACCTCTGTTACTTTTTAAACTATGATGGATAACAGAAACTGACAGTTAAACAAGTGATGGTTAATCAAAGCTTTATGGTACTGAGTAACCAAAAATTTGAAACTGAAATCATTTTCTAGTCAGAGCTCCTTTTTCTTATGACATAACCTGTCAGGCCACTAGTTCAGCATAAACAAACTTAATTCAACTGCACCATGCCGTCAGTTACATATTTGAACTAGAATCGGTTCTCCGAGACTATTCGGGTCATTCAAGCGAAAATGGTACAAATCATATCCAACATTTTGGAATTTTTGTTAGAAAATTTCATAATTACTAGCAATTAATCATATTTTTCTATTTATTCTTCATTTAATTCTGTATCCTTGGGAATTTTTTTGTTTTGACTTGAGTGACTTATGAAGGTGTAAAATCAAAATTTTATAAGGAACAAGAAGGAAAAATCATGATGTCCCGGCTATAAACTATTGACAGTTAAAAGGTTAATTAAGAAATTGTTTTAATACTATATTAATTATAATAATATAAAATATCAATTACATTGCACCTCTTTCATAAAAAGAATTTTAACAATAAAATTTGGTAATTTTTTTTTATGAAAAAAATTTATTAATGTTCCAAGATTTTGTGTGTTTTGATATGTCCACTCTGTTACAGTCATTTCAAAAATAAAATTAAATTGAATTTGGTAGCACTTTTGAGGTGACTAAGAAGTGGAAATTCCATTCTTAGTTAGTCATTTTGATTTCAACAGTCAACAAGCAAGGTAAGACTCATTCTTTTCTCTGGTAGTTGATTTGGCTTATTGAATGTCCACTATGTTACATTTATATTAATGATAAAGAAAAAGTTCCTCAAATTCCATATAAAGTAGTAGCCGAATTTTTATCGTAAATATATAGATTGTAAAAATATAAAAACAGCTGACAAAACTGAAAAATATTTTACTCAGCAAGCATAATAAAGATCTTTTAAGTGATCATAAACAAATCCCAGATTGAATATCAAAACTAATTATCTTTTTAAAAAATTGCAAAGGTTATTGAGCAACAATATGCGCGCTTCCAATACTAACACACGTTATATTACGTAATCGGAATCAACATCTGCCGATATTTGGAGAATAAATAAAGGGGAAAAAAAAAGAGACTTACAAATCTGGAGTAACACCCGATCAGTTTTTTTACTGATTCTGTTCCTTTACTTTTTTTTTTGTCGATTTCGTTTTTAGGTCTTGTTTTTCGGCGAAAGGCGAGGACTTTTTAATTTTTAGGGCGGATTCTCACTTTTGCTTTTGGCCCCCCCCCCCATAAAATAAGTCTGTGTACGTCACAGTACTGTATATTGCCTTCCCCCTTCTTCCCCCCTCCGTGCGGAGCGGACGTTGCATTCCAGAAATCAATTGTCTCCGTGAATGGAATGGCGCACGGGTGTAAAATATTTAGAAAAATTCCTTTTCTAATTTTTCCGGATAGTTGAGCTTTCCGGACACTTGAATGCCAGATAATTGAGAATTTACTGTATTTAAATACTCATTAATATGAATATTATCTTTAAAATATTCATAATCATAATTATTAATAAATAAAACTTGAATAATCAAAAACAAATTGTTGTAAAAGAAGTTAATTTTTTTCTGATGGTCCCCAGCAATCAGTACAGACAGAAAAAATTATACTTGCTTGATAGTAGGGTACAGATTTCACTTTTTTAATAGTGCACCATTATCGATGCAGTATTAAACTGAATAGCTGACATATTAGTAGCTTCTGGAAAGAATGTTTCTAATGCTAATAATTTTTTTACAATGTTAAGAAACCGCACAACTATAAGATTATATCAAATAGCAGATAAAGAAATAGAATCTGTAGGCAACATTATTCCAAGCAAAATACCTGTACTGAAAGGTATTATGTCTGTTTACGAAATAGCCACAACAGGGAATGGCCCATTTCTTTATAGAGATGCGATTGTGAGAAAATGTCACGCTTTTGCAAGAAAATTGAATATCTTTGTTTGCTGTTTTCAGAATAAAAAAAATAGTATGCTTGCCACATTAAAGTGATTAAATCCAGAAGTAAAGATAAAGTTTTGGACATCTATTCCTCTGCTTTATCAGGAGAATCTATTCAAGTCTTTGATGGTAAAGAAGATAAGGGATGTAAAGAAGTGAATAAAGAATGTGTAAAAGCAGGTGAATACATGCTCGTTAAATTTCAGAGTGATGGAGTAAGAAATTTAACTTAAAAATATGTTGCCGTTGCTCAAAATGACATTGAAGAAGATGGTGAAGTTAAAGAAATGAGCTTAATAACAATAAATGAAGCAAAAAAAAAAAAAAAATGTTTAAAACTGTTATTGATGTTTCCAAAAAGCTTAACATGTTTGTGATAAAAATTGAATTTAATAAAACAAATATTAAAAAAATGTTTGTCTATTTTCCTTGCATAAAATTACATACTAATCCTATTTACTACAGCTATGTCCACTCTGTTACAGAAATATTTTTATGATTTCAACATAAAAAATCAAAACAATTTAAATTAGTTTTAATCTGTTTAGAACTATGCAATTTGTACCTAGAAAGATGCAATTCTTGATTTTATATAACTATTTAATGTGATAGGCTAATTTGTATATGTAGATTTTTTAATTTTTGCATTTTGGTGTATGAAAAATAGCAATAAAATGTAAGAAATCGCTTTATCATGAAATTTGACTGCATTTATATGAAAGAAGTGTTCATTTGTTTGTATTACACAAAATGACTTGAAAAATAAAAGATTTTTGTAATTTAATGCAATATTTAAATGCGTAACAGTGTGGACAAAATCTCCCATTACTGATAAAAAAAAACTATGAAAATCAGATATTAGTGATAAGTTTAGCTAATTAATTTTTATAATACCCCGATAAATTTAATCGGTAAACCTGGAGTTTACAGTAAGCACCCGTTTCTCACCAATTCTTCTTGCCGCAATTTCATGTGCCATCACCAAATACTGTTTTGGATATACAGTGCGCTTTTTATTACTCTCTTGCACATGCATCACCTTAAAACGAGAGATTGAGCACACAATGCCCGCAGCATTTTGAGTGTGTATCGGGAAAATTCTTTTAACTTAAAAAAAAAACCACATCAGCGGTATCACGTTCAGCACAGTAGAATAATCGTAGCTTCGCTTATTCATTGAGAAATGAAACACAGAATAACATACACGGTACTGAACTGATATTCCATCCGAAGAATTCCAAACGAAATTTTATTTAAATTCGAATTTATTGACCAATTGCATCGAAGAGTTGAGCAAAACAGTCCAATCGAAACGTGGCATAACATAGCCTGATGAGCAAAACACCGATGAAAAGATCAATTTGTGCGCATACGCACTTGCCACTCGTTAAAAACATCTAGACGCATCCAAAACAAATATTCTCTCATCACCGTTCTTGGTGGCAAAGATTTGGTGATCCTAAGAAGAACGAAGTAAGTGTGTACCGTAAACTCCAGGTTAACCATTCAATCCTTTTGCTAATATTTGACATTGATTTTAGTCAGATTAATTGACTTTGAAAAAAAAAATTGAAACATCAAATGTACCATTTTCACTGGAATGACCCATTCTACTTATCCGAGTATAATATAACTCAAAGATTCTAAAATTATAGGTATAAAATAAGCCATAAAATGCTTTCTTCAACTTGAAATACATTTTTCCTCTTCAAAATAAGAATTTTTTAAAAACAAATTTTAGTACATATAAAGCAGAGAACCAATATATAAGCCATAAAATACAGCAATAATTTCTTAATGTTGTGCTCTATTTGACAAATGAAAACTGAAATAAAAATTCACCATCATAAAAGCACTGGAAATATCCTACAGTCAATTTAATTTTTTATGCCGAAGTCAACAATTATTTTATGATGTAAACTGTCTTAATGATGTAATACAATTTAATCACTTATATAGCTAGCTAGAACTCTATATTTTACATTCCTGCCAATTAAATATAAAATAAAAAAACAATTTTGGTACAAAAATTTTTTTTTAAATGTATTAATAAATAAGCTCGGTACTTTCGTATTAACTGCATTCATTGGCAAATATCAACCAAATTCTCTGAAATACAAACACCAATCATATATTTGACAATGTTATACATTACATTTATATTATACTAGCTGAAAACCCAGCACTGCTCGGAATCCAATATTTTTTCATATACTGGCCTCCTGTTTTTTTCCCTCTAAAAATATTTTCACCAACATTCTCCAAGAAACGTAAATCGTCTTTGAATCTTTTCTTATTGAATTTTTAATTTTCAAGTACAGCCTTTTTGTCACCTTATAACAGTTTTGTTTGAATAAATGCAAGAAAATTAGAAAAAAAGCATTTATTTTAAGCAGTATATAGTTATATAACTAATACAGCTTTACAATGTACAAGTATACTTATACTGCATAACTTGGTTACTGCAAAGATTCTAAATAATAAAATGTTTTATAAATCAGATAAAGAAACTGAAAATCACTCAACAACGATTCTCACTCAAAAGAATTTCGCTGAAGAACAATGTTCGAGCAAAAAGAATACTTTTAACCTCAGTCAAGGGAATAAAAACTAAATATATATACTCTCTATTAATACTATAAATAAAGTCAAACTGAAACTCAAATATGAAATAGCATTTTTCTACTCTTTTTAAACGACGCTATATCAACGTAAACATTCAAAAATTTGTGAAATTTCAGCAAGACATCGCGTAGTAACTAAACTAAAGTCATTGGATATTTGAGTGCATATTAAAAGCTATGAAATAAAAACAGAAGTTAAGTGCATGCTACAAAATAGTGGAAGTAAGAAATCTACCTTGACAAAAAAAAAACTATATTCTCTTAGCTTTAACAGTGAACACAACAAGTGAATAAAGGATTTAATATAACAATAAATTAGTTTGAATTTGATTTTATAACAATAAAAGCATTGTTGGAATTTGAGTTTAAAATGAATTTTGAAACGTTAATTATAATTAGAGAACAAATTGTACAACAATTAAATTGATATCATTAAAAAAATAATTTTTTGCTCTTTAAGGTGATGTAATAATTTTCGTTCCACAAGTATTTCAAAGTTATTGCTGAAAAACATCTAAAAATAACTTAATTTTTATTTAATTAAATAAATAAATCCAATTCAAATTTTAAAATAATTTTTACGGTATTAATAGCTCCGTCTTGTGCTAATCCATCACTGTGCCAAATTTGGTCATCGTACGTCCAGTGGTGTGGACATGCATTAAGAACAAACATACTTTCCTCTTATATATATATATATATTATATATCAACAATGTTATATTACATTATTTTTTTTAACTGGCAAATAAAACTTTATTGATATTCACCAATCACATGTGGTTAATAAAAAATTACCAGAAGCACAAAGGCACCAAATTTCAAGAACTTTCAATATCTGTTGCTAAGGTAAATTGTGATAAAATATAAATGACATTAAGTTAAAGACTTTTGCTAAAATATTGCAAAAAATGATTTTATAAATTATCCATCTATTATAAATGTCACATCTGTCAAGAATCTTCTTTCAATAACAACTAGTTTTTTTTTTTACCGAGTTGTCAGTTTATCATCCTTTAAACAGATGGATGCTCCAGCTGTTTAAACTAGTAAAACATTTCTATTCCTATTCCTTTTCTTAGATGAAAGGGAACAGATAATGTGTGATCCGTTTCTGTAACTTTTTCGAATGAAACAGATAACGAAAAATGTTCTTTATGACACCAAAACATACCAATTAGAAGAATGGGGGGAAATGTAAGTAGATAATATTCAAAATAGCAGAAAAGGAAAAATAAAAGAAAAATGGCTGTTGCTATCAAGCACCTTGATTAGAAATAAATACAAAACATTTATTAGAAGAATCTCTTTAATCAGACATAACAACCATACAACAATAATCTTAACTAAATAAGAAAACATCTGCCTTAAAACAAAGTATTCTGGAAAACTGCCAAAACATATAGATTTTAATGAAACATTTACCCTACAAGTGAAACCAATGTTTTTTACTCTTAATCCTAATTTCTTTATTTAAAAATATCATTAAGAAACTTTTTTCCTTTCTAAGGAAAAAATTCATATTGTCTAGAACTAGAAAGAAAAACCAATGGAGACAGTTGCACCAAACATTTCATTACATCAAACAAAATTTACTAGAAGAGTTCAACTTCTCAATAAAATCCCAATTTTTTTATTTTTTTTAATGTATACCTTCTGTACATCAATGGAAAATTATTTCAGAAAATATTTAAAAAAAAATAAACTTTTAATGCCTGAAAATGAGAAAGAAGAAAACAAATGTCTCTTAGGTAAGTTTGACTTTTTTCACTGCTTATGTTAAAAATGCTTACCTTATCAGTGATGCTTCGGAAAGGCAATGCTCCCAAAATAACAATTTCGTCAATACGGTCGTACCAAGTTCTTGATGTTAATTTTTCCATAACAAAATTGTATAGGAGTGTTGGGTAAAATGTAGCTCTTGCAAGCATCTTGACTAAGAAGTAATGAAGTGAATGATGAAACGAAATTAATGAGCAATAATTTAAAAATAACCGAGCTACGTATCTATAAATAAGCAGCAAGTATAGCTACACATAACTAATTGGATAAAAAAGCATGGAGAGATGCTGCACATTACTAATTCAACATACAAAAACTCCCAGTGAGCCGCTGCCGGGCATTGATGAAACGAAAATACCACAGAAACGTCTCTGCCAGATTGCTTACATTCCAAAACCAGCACGACCAATGCCAAATATAACTTTCTCAAAACTCGTTAAAATTCAACCAAAAATTTTGAGGCTTAAACATCGTTACACAATATTTCGATTGGATTACTGTCGCACTAGGAAATATCTTCGCTCGATTTCTAATGTTCCAAATAGGTACAACAAAAAAAGGAACAGAAATTATAACACTCTCACTAATACTAATGATTCTAAAGCCTTATAAAATGCATTCACTTTTGTTTAAAAATTTGTTAAAATTTCGAAGTATCATTGCTTCATGTTATGTTCATAATATCATGCTTAAAAAAAATCCAATCAAATAAAAGATTCTAGAAACGAGCTAGTTTTTATCTCTGGTTAAGTTAGAGGGGCACTTTTTTCCGCACGTTAACACGGAAAAGTGACGTCTCCAATCAACCGGAGTACAGAATAGACCTCAAACACGAACAGTTATGCTCTATTTTAATTTAAGCCAGAATTCATGTACTAATGAAGTATTATTGGCATCATTTCCTTCTTCAATAATTTTTGGAGTAATTATGATGAATGAAGCTCATTTTAGAGTTTTCAACAGTAATTGTTACAGTCCATCCATCTTCCATTTTGCGTTCTAAGATATTGAGGGTCTATTCTGGTACTCTGTGGGAGACGTCACTTTCCCCTTGTTAACGTGCGGGAAAGTGACGTCTCCCCAACCCACCCTGGGTGTCGAATGAACGATTATTCCTACGAGAATTATCAAGTGTCGAAACTAAATTGCTTACCTCCCTAAATCGCTTTTTTGGAAAAGGAAGAATTTTTTTTTAAAATAAAGATTTATGAAATACAATGTAGTTGTTCCCAAAGTGGGCCCAAACGGCGTCGAGGCCATAATTTTAAAGCTGAACCCTTTGGCTGTTCACTAGCCATGTAGACATTGACAACATACAAAGCCATATATGATCAATTGTCAATATGTAAAAGATGGGGCAAGAGTTTGTCAGAGGCCAAACTCGTCTCAACAGCTAAAAAACAGAGTTTCTTGATGTGCGTGCGGAAAAAAGTTAAAGATAAAGCCAGAGGCGCCAAAGTGGGAGTGTGATGAAAAAATTATTTAATAGACATGAGAGCTCTGTAAAAACGGCAAATAATTTTTCCTTTCGTATTGCTCCCTCCTCCCCTTGTCCTGTATAAAATCATTAAGACCATTGGATTTTTCTGACCTAGACAGTAACTGTTGAGAAGAGTTTATAGAGAAAGAAGAGTTTCTAACTTAAAAGTATCTGCGATCCACCAGTCGACTTAGCAGCCAGGATAATTTAACGAATTTTTTAGCAGAACACTGAAATTAATGAGATAATGAAATATTTTTCTGATAAAATAGCAAGAAAAGGGAATATTTACACAGAATTTATAATACTGTGTTAAAATAAAGTAACATTTTTAAAATTGCTGCATATATTATTTTATATAATCTCGACTAATAATAAAGGAGAATGCAAGTCCATTTGTGTGTTGGCGCTCTACAGGGCAGACCGTTGGACCTAGAACGAAATTTGACACAAACATACTTTGAAGGGTGTGAATGTGTCCCTAGGAGTATTTTTTTAAAAAATTAATTAAAAAGTAGGCGAAATTTTTGCGTTTTTCCTTGATGACTTCCGAAAATATTAAAGCATAAAAATAATTTTCACACCATCTGAAAACGCAAAAAAGTTATATTTTCAATGATATTAATTATGTTGCTGTGCAATTTTTTCTCCAATTTTAATAAATTTTTAAACAATTATTTTAAAGCATAATTTACAATACTTTTCATTGTTTCATTGATACTTGCGTCTTTCTCTTCCGTTGTTGAAGTTTAGTTTAGTTATATTAATGTCCTGTTTTGAATCAACACGAGGGCTATTTTCGGACAGATCTCAGAATTTTGAATCGTGATCAGATGACATCTTGGCTGGAACCCCCCCTCCGAATTTCCATACCACACCAGCACTTCACTCCGGCTCTTTAATGCCTTAAACTCAGCAGGGTAGGTGGAGTCGGGGTGGGTTGCATAGCACCACACCAGCAGGAGAGCGTTTGGCCCTCTACATACGATATAGTGTGCAACAGGCCTCATATGCGGCAGATCAACAGATAGCATGCACACTTGCAGCCTGATTTTTCTTGATATTAGCTTGTCATGACAAACTTGATGTGGCAGCTTTGGGGCCCTCCACAAATGTCATGCTTGGAGAGGGTTCATGAAATTGTGACAAAGGGAGGGAGGGGGTAACAAGAAGTTTGACATCACACATTTTGGTTAAAATAAAAACATTTAAAATCAACAGATTAAATTTCAAAATTTGAGGGTATTTTTTTAATCGGGGCTAAAACAACTTTCATATGATTTTTTTTCCTTTCTTTTCAAAAAAGGCATTCAAGGTAGGTTCCGAGAATATGGTGGTAGCAGAAATTCTTCACCATTAGAAGAAAACCTCCCTCTGTTACACCCCTTGATTGTAATAAAATATTTCTCAAATTTAAATGAAAAAAAAAAAAACATTGCACCTAATGAAAAATGGTACTAATAACAAAACACCTTAATGAATTTTTGTAGGTTTTTATGGCACAAGGGCGATACTGTACCAAGCACTCATTAAGCATTTTAGATACCTTAATCCCAATCATAAGAAATGAGAAGCCCTCTTCATTTTAGGAACATTTCAAAGAAATTAGTCATCATTGCAGAACATGACAATGACAAACTTGGAAGAAAATCAGCGGATAAAATTAAAATTATTAGAAGTAAATTCCTTTTCTTATAAAGAACTTCTAATAGTTAAGATGGAGTGTCCACTTAATTGGAGGAAAAAAATGTGGAAAAATTTCAAAGATTTGCAAATCTAGCAAAAAAATTTTTTAGCTCCTCCAAGAACAGTATAAATTGAGCATTTTATAAGATATAAAATTAATGTTTTAGATGTAGAATAAGTTTAAATATAAATTTAGAACTGAAAGATAGCCAAAGATTATAAAAATAGTTAATTTATTTAACAAGAATGCGAATAATGATGTTTACAATTCTGATGACATGATCTTCTTGTTCTGTTGCCACTATTTTATTACCAAAATAAATTTAAAAAATAAAATTGGAGCCTTACATTCGGCCCCACTCGATGAAAAATTTAGAAAAGAAATTTTTAAATTGAAGAGAAAAAAAAGGAAGTTTATCAAAGAGATTGTTCGTAGTTTTTGGGTGGTCGAAGGTTCCGACACTTCACATTGTCTTGATCCTTTGTCAACATTTTTGGGGCAACGAACATTTGGGTGATCATCTACTTCCACTACTGCCTCTTTCTCGATGACCAGCGTATGGGAAAGACTTCAGAAGCTTTTTTTGCGGCATCTCGTAGCATACTGGATGAACAATCATCAATGGTCTTTTGAACATTGGCGAAGGTTTGTGATTGCATTATTTCGGCCAGTTGTACAATACAGAATCTCCAGATTTAAATGAATAAAGGTGGCAATGAAATTCAAGTCCTGGTTCATTGACAAGCGTCTTTCACAGACATTGCGTGAGTTTTCGGCCCTGGCAGAAGTTAGAAAGTCGAGCCAATCTTCATGGCGAGTTTCATTTTCTTTTAGAGTACCAAGCATAAGTTTTATCTTTTGGTCGATTTTCTGTAATTTCACTATGGTCCAATTTTATTTTTACGATATCCCTTTCATTTAGAGGTTTTACATTATTTGCTGGTTCCTCAATTTTGCAGTTTTCATAATTAGGAACTTCAAGTAAAATGTTTTTATTAACTTTTGACACGGATCTTTCTTCAGGAACATGAATGGATTTACTATCTTTTTTTGGAAAGATAACTGTGTTCAAGGTTTCATTACTTTTCATGTTCAGAATCAATATTTTCTAAATCGATAATATCTTCAGTCAAACTGAGACTTGGTTTTGGAATGAATTGCGTATTGGTATGGAAAAAACCTGGAGCTGCGACTGGTAAAATAGCATCATCTAAAGGCAGCAATAACTAGCGGAAGGATCGAATTTTCAAGTTTGGATAATGAGGCAATTAATTACATCCGCGATACGCAAGTATGGTTTCTTCATTAGTGATTTCCAAGATGCATAATGCTTTCACTTCATCAGAATTTATACAAAACCACTTTTTTTTTTACAAAACCACCCTCTGGCATCTTTAGAATTACAACCTAGCTTATGTAGGCACAAAGAATTTCAGAATAGTGTTTTATATCAGCTGGATGTTCCTTTTTCTATTGGTCTGGCAACAAAGTCAAGAGAAAATTTACAGCATTGCTCAATCACAACAAGATCTAGTAGTTGCTTATTTCATTAACTTCAATTTTGCTATTGTCTTCATCTTCGGGCTGTAGTTCACAATAATCATTAACTGTGGGATCTTTATGTAAAAAAATTATTCCAAGTAACTTATACAAAATATATTTCTTCTTTCCGACATCACAGGGTAGAATATCATAAACAAATGTTCAGTGAAATACTGGAACTGTTTTTTCTGTTGCACCGATACTATTTATTCTCAAACGAGAATGTTAGTCTCGATTTAATTGGCACTCTTATACCTGTGATCTTGATGATTGGCAAAACAAGTATCAATCATTAATTGTAGCCAAAGGGTGGTTAACAAAGAACCTTTTCTAGATTATTATTAGAGCATCAAGAATTTTAATTTTACGACACACTTGAAGTTATTGTTAAGTTGGAAAACACAGTTAAATACATTTTCTAAATTTTATGAAGTATTTTTAAAACAGTACACACACAGAACATTTTCATAAATATTTGTTGATGTAAAACATACGAACGAATATTTAAAAAAAACGTTCAAAAGAGGAGTATTTTTTGGTCAACTGTCTGAACACCTGAAAATACATGTCGATAACTGTATCAGGAAATAAAATAGAACTGTTAGCTTCTTGCCATCTATTGGTGGATGTTTTTAAAAAAATCACTAAATAATAACTTTATATGCCGTTATTTTTTTCCACTGTTAAAAAGGAAAATGCTGCAAGTCTTTAGTGCGACATTTAATGTGTTTACCAATGATATTACCTACTAAGTGAAACAAGACAAGTGGGTAGAAAATCACAATTTTTCCATGTTTTATTGAAAATTTCAGTTTCAAGTAAATAAGACAGTACAAGGGAAATTTTAAGATAACATTTTCAAAAACGGGACAGAGTAAGCAAATCAATATTTTTGAACAAAAGCAATAAGTAACAAAATGATACAATAAACAACTTTAAGAGGTTTCTATGATGTCCTTTCCAAAAGATAAATGCACTGAAATTTTGAAAATGGAACAAAAGAAACAAACACAAATTCTGTACATATGTATACCCTACCATTTCCAACTACTTGATAAATGCTGTTAGCAATACAATTGTTGTTAAATGTCAAGCAACCATTTTAAATTGTAATAAAAGTTGTAATCTATTTATTCAAGGAATACAAGACTACTATAAGTAACATTACATTTTAAATCATCCAATATTTTTGCAGGTTTTTGGCAATAATTTTTGGAAAATAAATATCAAGACCTACACTAAATAAGTTACTACAGAAAATAAGTTTCTGAATGCTGAAATGGAAAAATCCAATAACAAGAACACTTTTCAATGAAAACTCCTACTAGATAATAATGTATAGAATTTTTTTAATTCAAATTCTTTATTGGCACAGAAATCCTGCAAAAATATTGGTAACAACATCACCACAAAAATATCCATTTTACAAAATAATTTCAAGCTTCACACGATGTTGCGAGTGAAAAAAATGGGAGGTGTTATCATTGCAGATCTGATTGTTTTATGTGCATGAGGTAGCACAAGACATGAAGAAAATTCCTGCATATTGTATTCCTGCCGAATATAACATGATCGCCAAATTGTGTGTAAGGCTTATATATTATTTAGAGGGAAACAATTCTGAGGTATATTGTGTGTCATACAGATGATTCATTTTTAGATACCACATTTTGTGGCAGATTCATTTTTAGGATATTTTAATAACATTCAGTATGCCAAAGGTTCCTATCTTTTATTTTATGCACTTGTTTTAAACTTACAAAATGATAAGTGCTAAACAGATTGGTTAAAATGTGTTTACATTCAGAAACAGTGGGATATTTTACTAAATTTATAGGAATTTTTACAATTCTATCAAAAACATTAACTCACGAGCAAAGCATTTTTAAAATTATAAAAAGATGTAACAAATTCTGTCTGCAAACGGCTAAACAACAAGAAAGTATATTTTGTTAATTGTATTACTGCATAAAATATGGAATATTATTTCACAATTAACACTTGAAATCCCTTCTTTAGCACAGAAGTGACCAACAAAGGAATTTAGAAAAACTCTAAAAATAGAAGAAATGATTAATCAATAATCAATTACAAAACTTACCAACTACATATTTCGCATTGGCAGCTCATTGAAATGAAATCACACTATGCTTTTGAAAATCCAATAAGTGGGACAGAACATTAAAAATATTTGAGCAACCTCAAATAAGTAAATTCATCATAAAAACACTTCTCATAACTGCTTGCATTCTTTAACAAGAAATTTGCATCCTTTAACAAGAAATTAGGGAATTTCGGTATGTGCAAACAAAAATGCTTCTATTCCGATGTGTGTAGAAAATATACATATTAAATCTCAGTTAACTGAAGTAAAGCGTAAGTGCATGAAAACTGAATATGTGTCCAGCAAAAGCTTCTACTGGCAGTACAATGCATATCTGCATAATTATAATGAAATGCAATGGTAATTCCGAGAACATTCATTTCAAGAGTGGAAAATTCATCTCTCAGTTAAAAAAAAAAAATAAAAAAAAAATAGCGTATAATTCATTGCATATCAAGAAAAAACAGCATTATTTATACTTAAAAAGCAAATAAAAGCATATACTTGAATTTCTGCATTATAAACAAAACAGCTATATCACAAAGCTGAAATTTTATATTCTGGGCACAGATTATGGTTACACTGAGGAAAATGGAATCAGTGTCAAGAGTACATCGTATTTACATTTTTTAACAGGTGTAATCTCGGGAACCAAAAACCTTCGATTCCAGTACTTACATGAATAATTCATACGCAATGACATTAAAAAACAACAATGAAAAAGATATTGCGATGCTCATTCCGGTAACCGAGGCATCACTAGTAGGCAAGAAACATAAAACTTCTTTAATTTCTTGTATTGTTTAGAAGATTTTTTCCTGGGTAGATTTGAATTCTTCAGAAGGAGAGCACTTCTTTTCTTACAGTTCATATTTTCCTAAATTTTTATGGATTAATTATCACAGAAAATTTACCTTTTTATACATCCTTTTTCCAAAAAAGAAAGAGTTTTCATTCTTCCACAGTAAGCAATACATTTGAAGACAACTGTTAATAGGGCAATAAGATTCATCATGTAATCGAGTAACAAATGGCAAGCGGGAAATTAAGTTGAGGTAGATGGAAGTTATTTTATTTGGCTAATCATGTTAGAGGTATTTTGCATCATTAATTTTACATAAAAGAATTAGAAAAGTTAAATGAGGTTTGCTATTATGAAAAGATGCAGAAATGTAAGTAAATTTTTATGAGGTAGACTATGTTAATGGATAGACGCTTCTAAAAGACAATTCATTAAAAGATCTGCCAGTGGTGCCAAGCAGAGTAAAAAAAGAAAAGTATTTTTCAATAGAAAAGCATCTAGACATATTCTTTCGTACACTTAATATATACCATTAAGCAGGGCTTCTCAAACTGTGGATAGTGGCTCCATTTGGAGCCAAGACGAACACCACCAGGGACACTAAAACTTCTACAACAGCCTTTCTGATTCTTCAACTATAATCAAAAGTGGTTAAGAAAATAATGTTTACATAAAACAACTTACTAAAATTTCATTAATAACTATTTGAAAACAAATTTCTTAAAAACGACTAATTATAAATACAGTAAAACCTCGATTATCCAATCCTCGTTTAAACGGAACTCTCCGTTAACAGACGTCGGTTTCCCGACTTTTTTTTTCAGCGTCTATTATCCAACACTCTTTTAAACGACACTTTCTGTTAACCAAAATCCATTTTTTTAAAGCTTTTTTTTTTTTTTTAACTTTTACATTCCTTGCGTATGCAAGCGTTCTTTCCGAACTACGAGTACAGATAAATATTTTGGCTCCCCTTTCTTAGAATTCCTTTGAAATTAACACTCTCGCCATCCCCTGTGCACACGTCCCTGTTCTAAACAAAAACACTCCCCATTTCGAAATTTGGAATGCCGTATTGCCAAGTGTTACAATAATCGAATGCTATTGCACCCTCTGATTGTAAACGCAAGTGCAGGGAACAAAACCTGTTTCATCATCTTTTCACAAGCAGAAATTTTCACAGTTGTAGAATTTCAAAAGGGGGAGGAGAAATCAATGTCATATTTTCGCTACATTCTTATGATTGGCGTGCCTACCCTCCGTGGACGATTTTACTCCGGAAAAAGGCGATATGCGTAGATGGGACTTTCTGAAATTCTAGCGCGTAACTGTTTGGAACAACAAGAACAGTGCGATTCCTATGAACTAATGCTTTTAAAGAAGACTTCGTGACAGAGCTGCACGACAAAGGATGACCAATTTATGCCAGATGAAGCTTCCATTTAAATTATTGTAAGTTTTTTTTTGTTTCAAAATAAATTTTCTTGCATAATTTGAATTTAGATATTTATTTAGCAGTTGTAATGATATTGCATATTAAACTAGATGATTATTGAAAAACTCTCTATTAACCGGAAATTTCGATTATCCGATGTAGGTTCGGTCCCAATTAGGTAGGATAATTGAGGTTCTAGTGTATATTTTTTTATTTTCTTGTTTACCTTCCAATTTTGGGCCAACATAAGCATTTTCCAGAAAAAAAGGTGTGTGTGTTAAAGAATTTTTCAACAAATATCGAGTTATGAAATATCTTATTTGTTTGAAAAGGAGTAGCAAGCAGACTATGTTCAAGAAGCCCTGCCATAAAGAATACTCTCCTGAAGATGAACCAATACTGAATTTTTTTTAAAAATATGCTTCTTAACAAATACACTATACTATGCAAAAGAATTAACTGTACAAAAGCAACAGTTGAATGAAAGACATCTCTTTCTAATAAGTAAAATCCAGAGTACATTATACAACCAATATACAGATTCTTTACAGCACAATGACATGCTCAAGTTACTCCTGAAAAATGCATTAAAACATGAAAATTTAAAAAAAAGTTTTATTATAAAATTTGCAATAAAACAAGTAAAAACTAAATAAATATGTTTAGAAAGAAACTTTCTATTACATACTTAGGCATTTATAGGGGAAAAAATGAAACAAAGAAAAGACTTTAACCAAAAACTAGAAGTTTTAGAAATAAATATATATAATTGTACTTAAAATCTGCAGATTATTGTACTTCAATATCTGTATATGTTTAAATTAGTCAGAGTCGCGTAGATTCTTCATAAGAAGAGCACGTCCTTTTTCGTAATCACTTTCTTCAACATTTACAAGCAATTTTATTGCCTCATTACCAACTGCCTGCTTTAAAGATTCGGTAATGAACACACCTGAAAAAGAAATAAGTTCTGTTTCAAAAAAAAAAAAAAAGCAGGATTATAAAAATTGCTGAAAATAAAACCTAATATACACCAGATAAAAACTCGATCAAAATACAACAGCATACTATAAAGCATTCATTTCAAAACAGCCCTGTAGGGAGAAAAAAAGTATGGCAAAACAAATCTTTTAAAAATAAAAAAAATTTCAATAATGAATTTATGTGAAGATATACATAAAAATCATTTTCATCAGCGAGTATTATTGAGAATTATTTGAATATGTTATACACTAACCCTAGGCAAAGTATATAATACCTAGGCATTCTAAAGTATGACAAATTCTATCTCGGAAAAGTAAGAAAAGAAGGTCATAATAAGGCTTTTAATTAAAAGACGTGCATTCCACAGAAATGCAAATGTTATTTAGAAAAAAAATAAAGAGTGCCATTAAAAATCTTTTATTTAAAATACAAAAAGGAAGATGAAAGATATACAAAACAAAGTTTAAAGGAAACAAAATAAATTATGAATCTACTTGCTGCATCAAGAAAGGAAATAATTTTATTTGGAATTGCACTTAATTCTATTTCTCATGAAATTGAATATAAGATGCATTTCTTACTTTGCCGATTTCTCATTGTAGCGAATGCCTAGGAAATGTGTGAAATATGAATAGTTTTAAACTTTGCCTAAAAATGCCTACACATTCTATAGAATGTCGGATTTCAAACTTTACCGGTAACAAATTATTTAACACTGAAATGAATAGGAATGAATTAAGATCAATGCAAAACATATAAAAGAGGTTTCACTGTAATTAAATCTTGGTGTCTCATTCAACTTCAATAATTTATTTCTTGTTCTATGATAAGCAATCTTTTGAAACCTTGGCAAATATACAATGGGTGAAAAGTTGGTGGTTGACAAACACCTTACAGGACAAACAGAAGATTGCAATGGAGACTACAGGAAATGTAAAACTCCATATCACTGCCGCCTATTGGAAAGCCACACGAGTGTAAAAAGATGAAAGGGAGATACCAAAGGATTGTTATGTCAGAGCAAATGACCTAGGAGAAGTAAGTATAATCAGTGACTCCAGGTCAGCACTTATGGCTTGAAGTGCTGTAGAAGAAGTCAGGTACATAATCAATAATATAAAAGAATACAAGGGAAAAATAACCTTGACTTGGATTAGAGCACACACAAGGAACTTTGGGGCTCAACATGCTGATCAACTAACCAACGAAGCAACATTGATTTCAGATGAAAAATTAGTTTTGTTCCCTCTAGAAACCAGAAAAGAAATAAAGGACTTGATACATAATGTCGATATTCGTGTCTCATTGCAAGGACTTCTTCACAAACTGCATATTAAAGAATTAGATTTATTGTCGTCATTCAGTGAAACTGCTGTTTCCCCATATCTCTAAAAAAAAAAAAAGGAAAAGAAATATAAAATTGTAAAATAAGTATTGTTCAATCTGATATCACATTTTTACAGCACAGCCTAGGCCAGGGCGGAGCATCTTTGTATCAAAGGATTGGAAGAAAGAGTTGTGAACTTATCAGGAGAAAAATTAAGATACGAAGAGATATCTACGAATGTACTGGATGGATTCTGATAATTGCATACATAACGTTTTTGTATCATACACAATGGATTGCTGTTCCATGATTTTTTTTTAACCACTTTTTCTTTTTAAAAAACATCTTTTTCTTAAACTTCTATTTTTTAAAAAAGTTAATAATTTTACGACGCCAAAAAAAAAAAAAAAAAAGTAGAATATCACGAACTGTGCTCACCATAGGAACTAAATGCATTTTTTTGTTTCATGTATAAATGAACATTGAAAGAAGTTTCTTTCTTTTTTTTTTTAAATTTTATTTATGGGTTCCTCAAACAAATCAATAAAATTTCCACAGTAAATTAATGATTCATTAATCAAAAATACAGGCAAAAAATAATCTTTGAACAGATTATATTTGCTAACTAAACTAATTACCCACTGTATTAGAATTATTTTGAGGAATGCATTGCTTTTCACTTTTAAATTTGAATACGCAAAAGATATTTAATGCAAAATATAATACTATTCAGGCTTTTTAAAAGCAAGTTACATATTAAGAAATAATAACTACAAGATGATCTTCACTTGACACTGGAGGGGGAAAAAAATCCAGTTCCTTTTTTAATTCCTCACTTATCGAAAATAAGGCATTATAAAAGAGGAGAGAATGAATTAAACAAACTGAAGTGATTAATAAATAAAACATTTTGACAAAATTTCCTGCCAAACTAACACAATGCAGAATTTTAAGTTCTAAATATATGATTAATAAATTACATTTTTAAATTAAATAGTTTAACAGTTTTTTTCTTAACATTTGGAATTTTAATTTTAAAATCTTTGAAATACTCCTGCATTTAGCAACAACAGCACTCCTAAACATTTAACTACTTTTATGCTATTAAAAATCTACTCATCAGTGATAATCATAGAATGAAAAACATATAAAAGTTTATTAACAGCTAAGTGCAGGTTCAACCGGGATACTATTCACATTTATACAAGGGACTAACCTAAATATAAAAACCTGTCCTTTTCTTTTGGCAGTTCTGAATAAAAACATTTCTTCCAATGGTGGAAAGTACAGCAATTATCTAACAAAAAACATAATAACCCTCCAGAGAATCTTACCTTTCAGTGCTTCTAACAAAGATCCATTTAAGTAATCTCTCCAAAAAGCATCAAGGTAAGTTATTTCTGAAAATTTAATGTCACAAACAATGTAGCCCAAGTCCCGAGCTCTTAAAATGGCACTAGCTTGTGAAAAGCATTCAAGTTGTCGCTCCACAGGATCAGGTTTGACCGAGGAAACATTACCTTGCAGAACGGACTGGTAATTGCAATACTCTGCACGGACACGGAGACGAACATCTGGGGAACGTCAAGGTGAAAATTAATCTATATGATACTTTTGTATACCCCACACACATGAATAAAGCCAATTTGACTGAATACAGGAAAAAAAAAATTTTAAACTTCAGTCTTCTAAAAAGAACAAAAAACATTTTACAGCACAATAAATATAACTGGTTGAAATCTAAAAGTTGGAACATACTCTAATCAAAACGGCGGCAGCACGTCAAAGCAAGATGGATGAATGGTAAACAAATGTGCATCAGTCACAGTTAAAAGTTAATCGTTTAAAGTTGAATAATTTTTTGAACCCATTTGCATTTGTGGTTTGTCATTGCGCTATCTTCCGTTTTAAATGTAGAATTTCAACAGAACTAATAGCTTTCCTAGCTCATTCAATGTAAGGAATGTTTCTTTTAATTATTCTAATGAAGCAGGAGAAATTCTTCTTGCGATGCCTGCGACATCTGAAGTGGGCAATGGACAAGTTTTTTTAACTTAAAAAAACATCAGCGGCTTCACTTTCAGCAAAGCGGGAACCTAGTAGCTCCGCTAGCTTAGTGCATGTACGGAATCAGCTTCTTTTAATTACTCTAATGAAGCAGCAGAACAAGTAATAGTAAAAAATTAAGATTTACTCTACTTGGTTCTAACAGTTGCACTTGGGAGGGAACAATCTTAAATATATGCAAAAGAAAAATGAACAATGTGGCGCATCATAGAAACCATCGCACAGGTGAAGACAGCATTCCAAATGATAAATTCCAAAATATGACCAAGCAACATCAAAAATTCAATGCAAATGATTTTTATTATAAGACAAAGAAAAAATCTCTTTTTTACTAATTGAAATCATCCCAATTAAAATATATTTTATTATTTAATTAAATATTTTTAAGTTTTATAAAAATCCGTGTAGTATGTAAACAACTCAAAAACACGAAACGCTTGCCATGACACAAGCGATGGATTGCCAATGGAACTAACCCGTTTGATTCCTCAGGTAACCATGTTGTCGACGAAATCGAGTGTGTTCCAACTTCTAGATACCAACCATATAATTTACACAATATTCCGAAAGAAAATAAATTTATATCACGTATTAGCTTTAATATTTAACACTTTCTTATAAATTACTTTAATTTCAAATGTATTTCTTTGAAAAAAGGAAAATATTTTAATTGGTCAGCATCCTATTAAATGAACACTAAGATTGATTTGGGTTTAATGGCACAAGGGCAAATTTGGCCATACATGAACACTAAGAAGAAACTCTAAAGGTTATCTTCTTTCTTAATAACACATAATCAGTGAACTAATAAATATTTAATTGATCCGAATAAAATAACAAATTAGGTAATAAAGAGTTAAAACCTGCATTAATGCAAGACTTAAACAATAAAATTATCACTGATAAGAAATAGGTTGTTTGAATTAGATAACATATTTTTTTTATCTGCTAGGCTTAGAATTAAAAATTGTACATTAAGATAAAAATACATTTGCACATTAAAAATTTACAATTATATATACATCATTTTAAGTAATGTTAACACTGTATTTATTTCGTACATAACCATTTAACAGTGTTCAATATGGATAATGCATATATGCCAGATTATTTTAATGCATCAATTTGGAAAACAACAAGGACGAACTAGGAATGAGGCATTTAAAAACAAATGTAGCGTACAGCTGATTTAATAGGGGGAAAAAAAAAGCTAATCATCATCTTTCGTGCTGATAACATAATCAAAATCAACCACCACAAATTCCAAAGAATGAGGGAAAAAAGTTGTTGTAATGTTGTAAAAGATTATTTGTCGATGTAATTTAGTTAAAACAAAATCCAACTTTAAAAAAAAAACAACCCTTAATCAGCTTTGTGGCTGGTTTTTAACTAAAAGGGTCTTATAAATAAAGAAAAATTCAAATTGAAAATGAATAAAGGATAAAAAAAAAAACATGCAATAGAAAGAACAAAACATTATAAACATTGCTTTTGAAGTTAGCCAAGTAATAAAAATTGGAGAAATAGATATATCCTTAAAACAGAAAACCTTGCTGTCCTGTTGGAATTGTTGCAGATACAACAAGTATCACCTTTATTCAACCTTATCAATGAATTAAAAACTTCTAGATTTTTTTAAAAAAAGAAAAGTGGTATAATATTCAGGTGGCACCAAATGACAGCGAATGTCTATACACTACAATATATAGTACTATTACAACTAATATTCTAAAATGACACACAATATAAAATAGCACCATGCTCTAATGTAATAAAATGCTCTTTAAGGATATTTACTCTAAAAATAACTCCAAAAATTGTAACATTTCCAATAAAAAAATGCAAGGAATAAATTTTAATGCGAAAAATGTCAGATTTGAAAATTACGTCCATAGAATAAAAATTCAGAGGTATGTAAATATAGGAAATAATTGAAGGTTCCTTAAAAATATATCAATAAAATTAATTTAACTCTTGAAATACATTAAGAGTATAAATATTCATCTGCCACAAAACAATTTTCATAAACATACTTTTTAAAAAAAATTTCTTTTGATTGATCATAATTTCAGCAGTTCTTTCACTTGATTAAGTGAAAAAATATTCACAGTGATCAGCGAGTCACTAGTTTTAAGATCACAATTTTCTGAGATTATAGATTTCATATTCATTCATCATCCTTTAAAATCTTTGTTTTAACTTATTTTAATGTACAGAACATTACTCAAATGTTTTTTCTCGTTTTACAATTTTAAAAATTAAAAAGGAACTTGCTTTAATTAAATATAACTTTAGTAATAAAAAAAACTCATAAATAACTGCAGCCATTACTTAAACATGTCATGATTTCATTTATTTAAACAAAAATAATTGCCATTATACTTTTAGTGAAGCTCCAGAGAAAAAAATTTTTCTTCTTTCATCAAAGAATAATTTCAAGCTTTCCCTAACAGATTTCAAGTATCCTTCTGAATAAAACTGGCCTTGAAAGCTACAAAAACAACACTTTCATTTCTTAAATCATTAGTGTTTATATATTTCCCATCAAATGTTAAAACTACTATAACTTAACAGAACAAAATTATCATTATTGGGCAGTAAGGTAAAATGCCATATTCCTATTTTTGAATAAACTAAACACTTTTATTTTATTTCTATTTTAAGGGGACACATTACCTTCAGCCTTTTTTAAAATTCAAATTATTATTGAAAAAGTCTTGATAGTATTGAGACTTAACAATCATATAAAGTTAACTTGAGGAGAAAAAAAAAAAATCCATTTTGATCTGCTTGCTCAGTTAAAATTTAACTTTTTTTTTAAATTCAATTTTTTAAAATCCTTACTACTTTTTCAAATATGAATATTTTTTGCTTCAAACTTTATTTGTAGATTCACTGAAATATATTACACAAAATTGTGCATGGATTTTAAGGTGTATCTAATATTCACTTAAAATATAGACACTTTACTAAATTATAAGGTGAAAAGTGAGGAAATTTAGCGGTACCTCATTTTATATCTTGCATATAAAAAAAAACTAAACAACTGAATGCTTATTGAATGCATAATTTTATCCTATGCATAATGATAAACGTATACAAAAAATTGGAAAGCCCTATCTTAAAGGAGAAAAGCCAGTTACAGTTGTCATTTGTGCATGTTTTTCATTAGTCACCGTAAATAAAAATCTAAATAATTTCTGAAATATTAAAGGTAGAAATCTGAAATTTTGATACATAAGGAGAACGATAAGAGCAACGAAATAAGCCAATAAAATGAAAATTGCCGCCTTAAAGTACTGACACTTCAAATACATTTGACAGCTGGCACTTATCATTAACTTGTTTTGATTAAGAGTCAAGTTTAACTGTTCTTAGAAATGAGACAATACCTACTGTTTTTACATACTACTATATGAAACAATGAACTCCATCTGCATCATTTTTTTCAAATAAATCAGCACTCAAAAAGGTAAAAATTAAACTTTATTAAATAATACTCCTTATACCACCATATTGCAAATTTTGTTCACTCAAATGTGTCAGAAACAAGTGATGTTAATGAATAGTGATTTAGACAAATACTCACTTTTTAAAAAGATTTCACTTCTGATTATAAATAATATATTTCTAAAATATTGCATAAAAAAAGATTAATCAAATTGATTTTTTTATTATTTGTATATTTAAAAAATGTTAATACCTTGATGCATTTTTGCAACATTTTAAATAACTTAATTCCAATAATAAATTCTCTCCTCCTTCACAAAAATAAAAGAGTCATTGTAGAAGATGAGGGTCATTCCAACGAAAACAGTACAAACTCATGTCCGACATTTTGGAATTTTTAGAAAATTTCATAATTACTAGCAATTAATTATATTTTCTATTTATTCTTCATTTAATTCTGTATGATCAGTTATTTTTTGTTTTGACTCGAGTGACTCATGAGGGTGCAAAATTTTTCATGTGGAACAAGAAGGAAAAATCTTGATGTCCCAATTACAAAATAGTGACAGTTAAAAGGATAATTAAGAAATTGGTTAAATACTGTAAAATATCTATTACATTGCTTCTATTTCATAAAAAGAATTTTAATAATAAAATTTGTTAAATTTTTTTCAATGTATCAAAACATTGTTATTTATTAATGTTCCAAGATTTTGTGCGTTTTGATATGTCCACTCTGTTACAACTATTTCAAAAAATAAAATTAAAAATTAAATTGAATTTGGTAGTACTTTTTAGGTGACCAAGAAGTGCAAATTCCATTCTTGGTTAGTCATTTTGAATTCAACAGTCACATTTATATTAATGATAAAAAAAGAAAAAAAATTCCTGAAATTCCATATAAAGTAGTACTTTTAGAATTATTTTTCCATTTGTTTGTTTTTATTAATTTTATAATTAGAAAGTTTTTTTCAGGCTTAGTTGTTCACTCTGTTACAGTATTTAATAGGGTAAATAATTTATCTTAAACAGTTCCGAAAATGTTTTTTCTGAACAATATGTTCTATAATAACTACTAATTATATAATATTTATGAAAATATAATTTAATACATATATAATTATTATGAACACAATATACAGGGTCATCGAAAAAGAATGCCGGGATTTTGCAACCTTATTAAAAATTCATAAACATACAGAAATAATTCTTGTGTTGAAATGTGAAAGAATGCAAGTTTTTCCTCTGCTCACTAGATGGCAGTGCTACTCCTCTCTAGTATCGCAGTGGCGTTTTTCTCTCAGCAATTATTCTTCCAGTCTGAATTCGTGCAGAGATTTGGAACGCGTAACAAAAAGCGTAATTTGTGTTGTGGTATACAGAATTTAAATCAATTGTAGCAGTACAATGCAAATGGCGTAAGTTACATCCTGGAGAAAAGGCTCCAGATGATAAAGTTTTGAATCGATGGATGAAAAAATTCAAAGAAACTGGAAGCATAGCAAAAGGTGCATCACCAGGATGATCATGCATTTCAAAAGAAAATGCCAATTGCATAAGGCAGTCCTGTTTTAGAAGCCCTAAAAGGTCCATTGCTCGTCGAAATTTAGCAATGGGTATTCTGAAAACTACCATTTAAAACATCCTTCATAAGCATTTACAACTTCATCTTAGCATCTTTCAGCTTAGGCATGAGATTAAGCCTGAGGCATAACCTAAGCAAGTTGAATTTGCTACTTTTATGATGTTGAAAATTGATGATGATGCAAGCTTCTTAAATCGTATTCTTTTCACAGAAGAGGCGACATTTCAAATCAATGTATGTGTCAATTGTCATAATTGTCACATTTGGGGATCACAGGAACCGACGGAAACCCACCAGTACGTTCATGGTTCTTCAAAAGTGAATGTTTGTTGTGGCTTGCTGTACGATCACGTTGTTGGGCCTTTCTTCTTCACAGAGACCAGCATAAAAGGAAACACTTATCAGGATTTGCTGGAAATTTATGTCTTTCCACAAATTGATGATTTGGAAGCTGTATATGGGAATAACATCATTTTCATGCAGGACAGAGCTCCTCCTCATTTCTCCCTATTTGTGCGTGAAACCTTAAATGAGAGGTTCCCCAACTCATGGATTGGACGAGATGGCCCAATTCCGTGGCCTGCACGAAGCCCCGATCTTACGCCTCTGGACTTCTTCTGGGGATGCATTAAGAACATTGTGTACAGTGAAAACATTACTGATATCAGCCACCTAAAACGTTGAATCATAGTCACAATTGAAACTTTAACTCCACAGATGCTTCATAACACATGGAGGGAGATTGATTATCGTTTTGATGTCTATCATGCAACTAATGGTGCATATATCGAAACATATTGAAATGGGTAAAAAAAAAAAAAACTTTGTACTTTTCTTATCATTTTAGTACTAAATTTATGGTCATATGTGTTTAATAATTTGCATAATAAAATTTTGTAATCCAGGCATTCTTTTTCGATGACCCTGTATAATAACTATTTAAATGTTTATTAATAATAGCTATGAATATTTTCATTTTTAAAATACTCATAATCATAATTATTAATAAATAAAACTTGAATGATCAAAAACAAATATGCTGTGAAAGATAATTTTTTTTTTCTGATGATCTCCAGCAATCAGTATAGACAGAAAAAAATTAAACTTGTTGGATAGATATGTATCAAAATTCTTCAAGTAAGGTACAGATTTCACTTTTTTGAAGCAAACCATGGAAAAGGTGCAGCTTTAAAACGAATAGTGCATCATTCTTGGTGCAGTATTAAAATGAACTAGAGGTCACTCAGCAGTTGAAATTCGACCGTAATTCATTAATTTTTTTAAGTTTGAACATTATTGAGGTTCTTTTGTCAAAGAGTATACCTCTATAATCATCGCATATAATTTTTTTGAATTTTGTTCCATTACGTCAGCTGTGAGCGTGTACAAATACGTCATTATGCATTAATTTTCGAATTATTTGAAAAATACGAATGATAGGAAAAATGAGGCATAGCTTGGCTAAGTCATATTTAAAAAATAATAACGCGTTTTCTGACATTTCCTTGGGTTTTTTTTATTGTTATACTGGCCAGGTTTCGCCAAGGCTACATGGTTAATTTGCCTATCTTTTTCGAATTATATAAAATTTAAATAAAAAAATTAATAGAAAAAATGAAATAAAGAATACGTGCTTCATAGTTTATATTAAAATAAAAAAAACCAGGTGGTTAAAAAAATAAATGTTGCCCGACTGTTGATCGCAGACTTTTATGTGCTTGACATTCAGTATGAACGTAAACAATTAATGTTTTATTTTATTTAGTTTAATGTATTAGTAATACATACTATATATAAATTCCTTAGAGACAATCTCTACTCTCTGCGACTGTTTGACCACAGACTAATATGTGTTTGACATTGACAGATTTAAATCATCTGCATTTTGTATTTCACTCCGAAGAGTTTTTTAAAATAAATAATCTAAATATACTCCTTCTTGGAGTGGATTTCACTGCGGGGGGATTAAATCAATTACAAATCATCCACTCCACATTTACTCCGCTAATTTTTTACAGTGCATGAATGTAAACAATGAATGTTTTATTTTATTTAATTTAATGTATTTGTAACACATATTATACATAAATTTTATCTTTCTGCACTCCTTGTCCATATGAACTATGCCAAATCTCGAATTCCTCCGTGCACGCAATGTGCTTAAAAAGGGGTACAAAGTTTTTTCTTCACGTATTAATATATAGATAGCTGACGGATTAGTAGCTTCTGGAAAAAATGTTTTTAATGCTCCTAATTTTTTTATAATGTTAAGGAACTGCACAACTATAAGATTAGGTATATCAAATAACAGATAAAGAAATAGAATCTGTAGCAAATATTATTCCAAGCAAAATACCTCTACTAAAAGGTATTAGGTCTGTTCACCAAATGGCCACAACAGGGAATGGCCTATTTCTTCATAGAGAAGTGTCATGTTTCTGTGAGAAAAATGAAAATCTTTGTTGCTGTTTTGAGGGGGGGGGGAAAGAAGCATGCTTGCTGCATTAAATCATGAAGTAAAAAGTATAAAGTCTCAGACATCTATTCTTCTGCTTCATCAGGTGATTTGCTGAAGTCTTTGATGATGAACAACATAAGGGGAGTAAAGAAGAAAAATGTGTAAAAGCAAGTGCATGAATGCTGGCTAAATTTCAGGGTGATGAAGTAAGAAATTTAACTTAACACATTCAACGCTAAGGATGAGCTATCTCGTCCTTCAGGAATCTTCATTGCGCACTAGAATTTGACTTGAACAACAAATTTCTTAAGTTAAACGTAATAGATATCTGCAGTATACATTCACCTCTTTCTTTTTTGATTTTTAAATCGTCTAGAGAGAGCAAGGGGACTTTTTGTCTTTCTTGGAGCTTGCATCTAATTCGCCCATAGCGAAGAATGTGTAAAAAATATGTTGCCATTGCTCAAAATGATATTGAAGAAGATGGTGAAGGGTCATTCCATGTCAAATCAACACAGTTTTTGAACAAAATTTACCTCACCATCTCAGATTTTCATGAAATTTGGCAGAGATGTACTATTGACATAGACTTAGAAAAATACCAAATTTCATTGAGATATGTGAACTCCTTTTTGAATTACAGCAATGTAAATTTTCAAAAATTTGCCCAAAAACAGCAAACGGAATTTTTTTTAATTGCTCTCGGAGCTCTCCTAATTGAGCTGGAGAGCTGGGACAGGTGTCATTTTACAGCCTTTTGCATGCTCTTTCCAATGGTATACAACATACTATAGGTTACTATGCAAAATTTTGTCAAAATTTAAATTAAAATTTTTATTTTAAATTTTTCAAAAAGTACATATTTTAAAATTTTCAAATTAATTCCATGAATAGTTTGTATTGTTGTAAATTACCTGGCAAAATATTAATTTGGGATGACAATGGGTTAATAGTTTAAAAAAATTTTAATCTGAAGCTTGTTTTTCATTAATTCCCTGTATTGAGCTGAATAATATAAGAAGGCTACTATTTACACTTCCGTGAAAATAAATATGAATGCTAACCTGAAGGAAGAACACAGTAATTAGTCTAAAATAATTAAATCGTACATATTTGTACTTGGCACAATACTTATTAGCTCATACTTTAACAATAAACAGATAAAATAATGACATTACAGATAAAAACGCAAATCAATACAAATAAAATTAAAATAAGATAAAAACAAAGCATCTGGAGCATGCTAATGCTGCAAGCAACCAAGTTAACAATGAAAACACAAAAAACACCTAACATAATAAAAGAAATTCTTAAGAAATTAATATTGAACAAGGAAGGAGCAGTTTTCTCGACAGCAAAAGGAAGAAAAGTTCATCTGGTGGCTTCTTTAAACTGCTCGTTCTTTGTTCAATCTTAATTTCTTAAGAATTTCATTCATTATATTAGATGTTTTTTATACTTTAAAAGAAGCTTACAAACATTTCAAAGACAAGTTCCCTTGCATAAAAATAGGTTTCTCTAAATTTGCCGAGTTGAGACCGAAACATTGTGTGTTAGCTGGTCAAAGTGGCACACACTCTGTTTGTGTATGCTTAACTTACCAAATGCCAAACTGATTATAGACAATGTTACAATGAATACTGTAACAAATGGCAACATAAAAAATTACAAGCAATGCCTGCCAAAAGTACTTTCTAACCCATCAACAACTGATTGCAATATATGGAGAACTGTGTTTACTGTCCAAGTGAAACTGAGATAGGTACAACTGTGAAAGAATCCTTTGCTGTCCAACAGTGGGTTTCAGTTTGCCAAAGACAAGTTTCCTAGAGATCCTTTCCTTTCTAAAAACCTTAGAGAAATCTTCAGAAAAATGTATCGATTTATTCTGCAGCAAGTTGTCTTCTTTGGTTCAGCACAACTTCATTGCCAAACAACAGGGAGCATTCTTTAATTACAGAAAAGGATATCTCAAAGAGTTTGCTGTCATCTGTGATTTTTTTTGAAAATTATAGCATAGCAAGATGAAGCACAGAGGTATCACTGGACAAGCCAACAGGTCACAATCCATCCTTTTGTAATATATTTCAAACAGGAAAACGAAGTTGAACATGTTAGTTACGTCTGACTGCCTAGAGCACAACAGAGTTGCTGTTTACACCTTTAAAAAAACTCCTACCCTTTCCGACATCTAAATTTCAAAAACTTCCAAACAAGATTTTCTTTATTTTTCAGACAAGTCTGCCACCCAATACAAAAATAAGAAAACTTTTTGAACTTCTGCTTTCATGAGGAAGATTTTAAAGTGAAAGGAGAGTGTTATTTTTTGGTCACAGAACATGGAAAGGATCTTGTGAAGGAATAGGGGATTCAATAAAGAGACTGGCACCTTGTGCTAGTTTACAATGACCATATAAAAATCAAACTCGAACACCATAACAACTTTTTGAGTGGACTGTAGAAAATATTACCAAGGTAGATTTTGCCTACTCAACCCAAGAGGAATATGCTGAATCAGAATTGTTCTTGAACAGTCACTTTGATCAAGCATTGGCTATCCAAGGAACCAAGCAATATCATGCATTCATTCTCAAAACTACACCAACATTATTGGTGAAATACTTTTCATATGATTTGCAGGGTTGGGAAAAAGGAGTGTCAAAATATCCAAATAAACTGAAATTAGAAGACATATCAGGTTACATCACCACTGTCTATGAAGGAAACTGGTGGCTCAGCTATGTTTTGCAGAAAAATGAAGAATTTGATTAAGTAAAAATGACTTTTCATCATAAAAGCTAAAAAGTATTCTGCCAAAGTACAAAAACATGTACAATTTAATTATTTTAGACTAATTACTGTGTTCTTCCATCAGGTTAGCATTCATATTTATTTTCGGGGAAGAGTAAATATTAGCCTTCTTGTATTATTCAGCTCAATACAGGGAATTAATGGAAAACAAGCTTCAGTTTAAAATTTTTTTAACCATTAACCAATTGTCATCCCAAATTAATATTTTGCCAGGTGATTTACAACAATACAAACTAGTCATGGAATTAATTTGAAAATTTTAAAATATGTACTTTTTGATTTAAATTTTGACAAAAAATTTTGTATACTAACCTATAGTATGTTGTATACCATTGGAAAGAGCATGCAAAAGGCTGTAAAATGACACCTGTCCCAGCTCTCCAGCTCAATTAGGAGAGCTCTGAGAGCAATTCAAAACATTTCCGTTTGCTGTTTTGGGGCAAATTTACATTGCTGTAATTCAAAAAGGAGTTCACATATCTTGATGAAATTTGGTATTTTTCCAAGTCTATACGAATAGTACAATTCTGCTAAATTTCATGAAAATCCGAGATGGTGAGGTTTATAGAGTGTGTTGATTTGACATGGAATGACCCTGAAGTTAAAGTGATGAGCTTAATAATAATACATGAAATAAAAAAATTATTTAAAAACTATTTTGATGAGGATATTTCCTATGTTCATTTTGACCAAATTTTAATATTTTACATGAACCAAAGTTTAAATCGATAGGTGGACGTTTATACTATGAACTCCCATACACTAGTGATGTTTTTCAAAAAGCTAACATATTTATGATAAAAATTAAATTTAATAATAATAATAAAATGTTTGTCTATTTTTCTTACATAAAATTACAGACCAATCCTATTTACTACAGCTATGTCCACTCTGTTACAGTATTTTTGTTATGATTTCAACATAAAAAATCAAAACAATTTCAATTAGAGCTTTAATCTGTTTAGAAATATGCAATTTATACCTAGAATGATGTAATTCTGATTTTATTTAACTCTATTTAATGTGATAAGCTAATTTGTATATGTAGTTTTTTTTTTTTAATTTGCATTTTGGTGTATGAAAAATAGCAATAAAATGTAAGAAATTGCTTTATCATGAAATTTGACTGCATTTATATGAAAGAAGTGTTCATTTGTTTGTATTGCACAAAATGTTTTGAAAAAATAAAAGTAGATTTTTGCAATTTAATGCAATATTTAAATGTGTAACAGAGTGGACAAAATCTCCCATTACCAATAAAAACAACTATGAAAATCAGATATTAATGCTAATTAATTTTTACAATACAGATAAATTCAATCCTTTTATTGTTATTTGACATTAAATTTAGTTAGATTAGTTGACTTTGAAAATTTTTTTTGAAACATCAAATGTACCATTTTCTATGGAATGATCCACGACTATGAGAAACTCCGAAGAAAATTCAGTGGATAAATTAAAAGCACAGGAACTAAATTTCTATTTTGATAAAGAACTTCAAAAAGCTTGGATGGAAAGCCCACTGGATAGGTAAGGAAAAAAAAAGCAAGAAAATTTCCAACATTTTTAAATTTAACAAAAAAATATCTTCAGCTCCTGCAAGCACAGTATAGGGTCAGGTAAGGTAAAATGGTCATAAAATCCACATTTTTCAACTTAAATGGATTATAAATTTAAGAATTTGTTAAAATACTTCACATTTATTGGTTGTTATTTTACATTACATTATTGAAGAACACTTTGCATTAAAATTTGGGAAAAAAATAATTGATTTAAACAATTTTATGACACCTTGTTTTTGTCATGTTTTTATGACCACTTTACCCCAAGGGTTGGGGTAAAGTGGTTGTAGTTAAAAAATAAGCATAGAAACGTATTATAAGTAAGCAGTTTTTTTTTTTTTTTTTT